>MU680126.1:25141-70840 GCA_026770625.1 Nicotiana glauca | reverse complement strand
ATGCATTGCATTGCATTCATACATTTGTGCACTATTTGTTGTTGTGTTATTTCTTGAGATATTTATTTGTTGTTCTGATATTGTCTGATCACTTTCAAAGTGGGTAAATTTGAGGCAGTGGTAACAGTGACACTGTATGACGTAAATGGGTCAGGTAACAGTGGCTGACCAGAGATAAGAATATTGCCTGAAAGGCGAGTTATGAGTTCAGTTACGCATATTTGTTTGTGCCTGAGGGGATGGCTTTTGTGCTGACTTGCACTACGTGTTTTCGCATTCATTTGCTTAACTGTTGGAAAAGATATTTTCAAAAGAGATTTTTAAACTGAGCTAGATGTTTCTAAAGGATTTTCACGGTTTTTACTACTTTGTTCAAAAAGGTTGTACTATAATATATAGCATGATTGAGTGTGTTTACGTGATTTCTTACCGCTCAGATATTATTTACTCTTATCACCACTAAGTTGGAAGTACTCACTTTACTCCCTGCAAGACGCAGGTACTTGACCACCCGGTAGCGGGTTTTGAGCTGACTGAAGACTTGTTATCAATGCTTAGCCAGGTGACCACTAGCGTCCGCGGCACCGGATCTTCTCCCTTATTTTATGTTGTTCATGTTACTTCAGACTTTGTTCCTATTTTCGGACTTGTAGTACTTTAGTGAACCCTGTAGTAGCTCATGACTAGTGACACCCCGATGTCGGGCTGTGACGGGATGGTTCCCAGTTGTTATCATTGTTTTCCGCGCTTTTTGATTATGTTAATCATGTTTTAGATTTATAAATGTTAAATAACTGTTAAAAAGGAAGCATTTGTTTTGTTGGATGGCCTTGTTTTCACGAGAGGCGCCATCACGACCGGGTTTGGGATTTGGGTCGTGATACTTCAAGATGCCAAAATTTGAAGTACAACGGGCATGGAGACCCGGTCGCTCATCTGAAACGACATTGTAACCAGTTGAGGGGTGCTGGTTAAAAAGAGGAGCTAATTATGGCTTATTTTGGGAAAAGCCTCACCGGAATCGCTTTTGAGTGGTATACGGATCAAGAAATTGCTCCTTGTCACGTGTCGAATGATATGGCTCGAGATTTTGTCTGCCAGTTCCAATAAAATATGGACATCGCTCCCGACAGGAACACTTTGTCCAATCTGAAAAGGAAAACCGCGGAAAGCTTCCACGAATATGCTTTCAAATGGCGTGAGCAAGCTGCCAGGGTAAATCCTCCAATGGATGAAATTGAAATGGTCCCTGTCTTTTTGCAGGCCCAAGAGGCTGACTACTTCCAAAACATGATGTCTGGTGTGGGTAAGCCATTTGCTGAAAATATCAGAATCGGGGAAATGGTTCAAAACAGTATAAAAACAGGTCGAATCTTGAGTCATGCTACTTTTAAGGCCACATCACAGTCTGCTCAGAATGGTTCGGAGAGTTTGATAAATAGAAATGGGAGTAAAGAAGGAGTCATGATGGTCTCAATCTCGAGGGAGGCCCGTAGGTCATTCAGCCAATCATATGTGCCTCCTTTTTTCCCACCACACTATTATCCCCTTCAAGATGCTGCTTATGCCGTGGCACCGCCTCCCCATGTGGTGATGAACGCGCAACCTTACCCGCGCCCACAATATTATACATAAAACCGAGCTCCACTTCCCAGAAATGCCCATCTTTACCAAGCTTTATATAATCCTCAACCAAATGATCCCCAATACAATCCTCGACCAAGAGAGCCTTTCAAAAAGAATTAGTTCACCCCTATTGGTGAATCATATTCAAGATTGTTCCAAAAGCTAATGAGGCAAAATCTATTGTAGCCAGTGGCCCGGAACCGGCTGAATCCCGAGTCCCCCTGGCAGCGAGCTGATGCTATATGTAAATACCACTCTAGAGCAGTATGACAGATTACAGAGGACTGTTGGACCCTCAAAAGGGCAGTTGAGGATTTGATTGAATCTGAAAGAATCATTTTTCGGGATGAAGATGCTCCTGATATGATGAACAATCTGTTGCCTGCCCACAATATCGGGCCAATGGTTGGAATGATTTGTGAAGCTGAGGAATGTTATCTGTCACTGAAGGCCATTGCATCCATGACCGAAACTGAAGAATAGCCAAAAAATGGTAGCCAGGCCTGAAAGTTCCTCATTAGACGGGAGTCTCGGTAGCCAATCTTGATGTCCTTCCTACGTCCGAATTATCTCAGGGTGTGATCTGGTTGTTTTAATTTATTGTCTTATTTTCTGATGTAAACCCTTCTATCTTCAAAATTGAAAAAGAAAAGTCAAAAAATCAAAAAAATAAAAAAAAAATCAAATGAAATTAATATTTCATTGTCCAGGAATGTCTCTTTTCTTAACCTTGTCATTTTTCTTATTCTATTTTCAGTTCTGTTAAATGCAAATTTCAATAATATGACATGCTTGCGGACTTCATGCCCAGATCCCAAAACGCTGTCAGACTTCAAAATAATGAATCAAGAGTCGAAATGCAAAGAAGATTAAGTTTAAAGGAAATAAAACAAAGAGTTGGAACAGTTGAAGGAAAATTGGCTCCATATTGGAAAGGTCCATACATTGCAACAAGTATAGTCAAAAGAGTGCGTTGTACTTGGGATACATCAAAGGAAATGTTCCTGAAACAATTGTCGATGCAAATGCAGTCAAAAGGTACTATGTTGGATCCTCTATATAGCATTTAGTGTTCTCCGATTGGGATGAAGACGGCTTCCTTTCTCACTATCCAACCACTATCAACCCTTTGTAAACCCTTTAAGCTGGTTACTTTTCTTTGATTACCCTCTTTGTAACCAGAAACTGTTATTAAAAAAAATTGAAAAATGAGATGAAAGAAAAGAAAAAAATACAAAAAAAAGGAAGAAAAGACAAAGAAAATGAAAAAAGAAGAGAAAAGATGAAATGAAAAATGAAAGAGAAAGAAAAAAGAAAGAAAGAGAAAACAAAACAAAACATAAAAAACAAAAGAAAAATTAAAAAACAAAGTTTCCTGAACTACGTTCGACTTGATTCCGAAAGGATACATAGGCATCCTCTCTCTAGGGTTCAGTCACACCAAAATAAAACTTCAAAGTACCCAAAAAAGTGAAACTGGGGCAGATGTTATAACGGTTGGGCGGTGATCCCGCCCAAAAGATTCCAAAGTTGTAACTCAATCCAAATCATTTTTATCCAAACCATGTTCAAGTCCTTCTGATCAATTGGTAAGAATGTTCAAGGATCAGAGAATACAACTACTTGGATCCGATACAGTCAAAATGAGAAAAATAAAATGAGAGAGTCTTATTGGTGAAAATCCACACGGGCACCGTGAGGCGACAGTAAGCAAAGAAATCAAAATGAGAGAGTCTTGTTAGTGAAAACTCGCAAACAACACTATAAGGCGATAGTAAGAAGAGAAATGAGAGAGGTCAACTCGTGAAAACACGGAAAGGGCGCCCCTGATCTAAAAGAGGATCCTCACAGCCATCGGCGCCGACAAAGTCCTGGCAAGGTTTCTTGAATTTTGAAGGGAAAGTTGTGATGAATTTCTGAGAGTCGGACGGTTTACACGGATCAGACATCCAGTCCAAAAGGCATGTCATGTGTATTGAAGTTTGCATGTACTCCAAATAAGTCCTTCTTTCATTTCCTTCCCCGAAAGGGACACTTCTTGTTTTAAACTCATTCTTCATTCCATTGTTTGTTTTCTTTGAATCCCTTTCCGTCTAACACTGTTCCAAAACTAAAACAAAGAAAGGATCGCAAGACTGATTTACAGGGTTCTCATTTAACATGAGCTAATGTGCAGAAAAGCACTCAGCCTCAGCAGGTGCATCAAGTCGACCTCGACTGGCCATGGCGGCCGATGCTCTGGAATTGAAAACTCTCGGAAGGAAAAAATCAAATCGAAGTGCCTATAAAAGAAAATGAAGTTGAAAAGGATGAGTCCACGTGGCCAATCATCTCGACAAAGTTTGAAAAGCCAAGGTACCAAAATGATCTGATATTAAAGTTGGAAGAAAGAAGCTAGAAATGAAAGGCCTACGAAGGCCAAATAAAGTTGAAAAAAGGTTAGGTCCCACGCGACTAGCCATTGCAGCAAAAGTTTTAGGTGCCAAAAAGTTCCCTAATGTTTCGAAAAAAAGAAAAAAAAGAATAAAGAAAAAAAAGAGAAATCAGAAGGGAAAGACCTACAAAGGCAAGATAAAGTTCAAAAGGTTGAGTTCCACCGACCAATCATCATGACAAAGTCTGGAAAAGCTAGAGTTTTCTCCAGAGACAGAAATGCAATCAGTGTTTAGGAAGCAACCAGTTGCAGTTGAAAGGGCCGAAATCAAGTGATCAAAACAATCAAGGCCACAAAACCAACCACCGTTTCAAACTAGCAATTATTCTTTGTTTGAAAAATTTGAAAGAAGTGCAATCCAAGCAACCGTGCAAGAAGCAAGTGTAACCAAAAAGGAAAAGAAATACACAAGTGCTAAAACAACTTTGCAGCAAGGAATCAACAAACACGGAAAGTTTCCTCCAAATTCTTTCCTGCATTTTTACTAAAAAAATGAAATTAAAATTGCAATTAAAAAAAAGTGAAATAAAAAGAAAATCCAAAAAAGAATTGATAGCTTAGGATTCCCAGCCTCAATCTTTTATGCCTTTTTACCAACATTAGGGCTCCAATCGGTGAGTTGAGTTTTTAGACATAGGGCCTCCATTCCCTAGTTGCCTTTTTTACTAGCATTAGGGCTCCAATTACTTAGTTGAGATTTCAGACATAGGGCCTCCATTCCCTAGTCGCCTTTTTTAACCAACATTAGGGCTCCAATCCCTGAGTTGATATTTTAGACATAGGGCCTCCATTCCCTAGTCGCTTTTTACCAACATTAGGGCTCCAATCCCTGAGTTGAGATTTTTAAACATAGGGCCTCCATTCCCTAGTCGCCTTTTACCAACATTATAGCTCCAATCCCTGAGTTTAGATTTTAGACATATGGCCTCCATTCCCTAGTCGCCTTTTACCAATATTAGGGCTCCAATACCTAAGTTGAGTTTTTAAACATAGGACCTCCATTCTCTAGTCGCATTTTTTACAACCATTAGGGATCCAATCCTTGAGTTGAGATTTTAGACATAGGGCCTCTTATACCAACATTAGGGCTCCAATAACTGAGTTGAGATTTTAGACATAGGGTCTGGATTCCCTAGTCGCCATTTTACCAACATTAAGGTTCCAATCCCTGAGTTGAGATTTTATACATAGGGTCACCATTCCCTAGTCGCCTTTTACCAATATTAGGGCTCCAATCCCTGAGTTGAGATTTTAGACATAGGGCCGCCATTCCCAAGTCGCCTTTTTTTTACCAACATTAGGGCTCGAATCCCTGAGCTGAGCAAGTCACCTTTTACCAACATTAGGGCTCCAATCCCTGAGTTGAGATTGTAGACATAGGGCATCTATTCCCTAGTCGCATTTTTACCAGCATTAAGGCTCCAATCCTTGAGTTGAGATTTTAGACATAGGGCCTCCATTCCCTAGTTGCCTTCTTATACCAACATTAGAGCTCCAATTCCTGAGTTGAGATTTTAGACATAGGGCCTAGATTCCCTAGTCGCCTTTTTACCAACATTAAGGGTCCAATCCCTGAGTTGAGATTTTAGACATAGGGCCACCATTTCCTAGTCGCCTTTTACCAATATTAGGGCTCCAATTCCTCGGTTGAGATTTTAGACATAGGGCCTCCATTCCCTAGTCGCCTTTTTTAACCAACATTAGGGCTCCAATCCCTGAGTTGATATTTTAGACATAGGGCCTCCATTACCTAGTCGCCTTTTACCAACCTTAGGGCTCCAATCGCTGAGTTGAGATTTTTAAACATAGGGCCTCCATTCCCTAGTCGCCTTTTACCAACATTTGGGCTCCAATCCCTCAGTTGAGATTTTAGACATAGGGCCTCCATTCCCTAGTCGCCTTTTACCAACATTAGGGCTCCAATACCTGAGTTGAGTTTTTAGACATAGGACCTCCATTCCCTAGTCGCCTTTTTTTTACCAACATTAGGGCTCGAATCCCTGAGTTGAGCAAGTCACCTTTTACCAACATTAGGGCTCCAATCCCTGAGTTGAGATTTTAGACATAGGGCATCTATTCCCTAGTCGCATTTTTACCAACATTAAGGCTCCAATCCTTGAGTTGAGATTTTAGACATAGGGCCTCCATTCCCTAGTTGCCTTTTTATACCAACATTAGAGCTCCAATTCCTGAGTTGAGATTTTAGTCATAGGGCCTAGATTCCCTATTCGCCTTTTTACCAACATTAAGGGTCCAATCCCTGAGTTGAGATTTTAGACATAGGGACACCATTTCCTAGTCGCCTTTTACCAATATTAGGGCTCCAATTCCTCGGTTGAGATTTTAGACATAGGGCCTCCATTCCCTAGTCGCCTTTTTTAACCAACATTAGGGCTCCAATCCCTGAGTTGATATTTTAGACATAGGGCCTCCATTCCCTAGTCGCCTTTTACCAACCTTAGGGCTCCAATCGCTAAGTTGAGATTTTTAAACATAGGGCCTCCATTCCCTAGTCGCCTTTTACCAATATTTGGGCTCCAATCCCTCAGTTGAGATTTTAGACATAGGGCCTCCATTCACTAGTCGCCTTTTACCAACATTAGGGCTCCAATACCTGAGTTGAGTTTTTAGACATAGGACCTCCATTCCCTAGTCGCCTTTTTTACCAACATTAGGGATTCAATCCTTGAGTTGAGATTTTAGACATAGAGCCTCCATTCCCTAGTCGCCTTTTTATACCAACATTAGGGCTCCAATTCCTGAGTTGAGATTTTAGACATAGGGTATGGATTCCCTAGTCTCCTTTTTACCAACATTAAGGGTCCAATCCCTGAGCTGAGATTTTAGACATAGGGCCACAATTCCCTAGTCGCCTTTTACCAACATTAGGGCTTCAATCCCTAAGTCGAGATTTTAGACATAGGGCCTCCATTCCCTAGTCGCCTTTTTACCAACATTAAGGCTTCAATCCCTGAGTTGTTATTTTAGACATAGGGCCACCATTCCCTAGTCTCCTTTTACCAACATTAGGACTCCAAAACCTGAGTGGAGTTTTTAAAAATAGGACCTCCATTCCCTAGTTGCCTTTTTTACCGACATTAGGGCTCCAATCCCTAAGTTGAGATTTTAGACATAGGGCCGCCATTCCCAAGTCGCCTTTTTTTTTACCAACATTAGGGTTCGAATCGGTGAGTTGAGATTTTAGACATGGGGCCTCCATTCCCTAGTCACATTTTACCAACATTAGGGCTCCAATCCCTGAATTGAGATTTTAGACATAGGGCCTCCATTCCCTAGTCGCCTTTTTACCAACATTAAGGCTCCAATCCTTGAGTTGAGATTTTAGACATAGGGCCTCCATTCCCTAGTCACCTTTTTATACCAACATTAGGGCTCCAATTCCTGAGTTGAGATTTTAGACATAGGGCCTGGATTCCCTAGTCGCCTTTTTACCAATATTAAGGGTCCAATCCCTAAGTTGAGATTTTAGACATAGGGTCACCATTCCCTAATCGCCTTTTACCAATGTTAGGGCTCCAATTCCTTAGTTGATATTTTAGACATAGGGCCTTCATTCCCTTGTCACCTTTTTTAACCAACATTAGGGCTCCATTCCCTGAGTTGATATTTTAGACAAAGGGCTTCCATTCCCTGGTCGCCTTTTACCAACCTTAGGGCTCCAATCCCTGAGTTGAGATTTTTAAACATAGGGTCTCCATTCCCTAGTCGCCTTTTACCAATATTATGGCTCCAATCCCTGAGTTAAGATTTTATACATAGGGCCTCCATTCCCTAGTCGCCGTTTACCAACATTAGGGCTCCAATACCTTAGTTGAGTTTTTAGACACAAGACCTTCATTCCCTAGTCACTTTTTTTACCAACATTTGGGATCCAATCCTTGAGTTGAGATTTTAGACATAGAGCATCCATTCCCTAGTCACCTTTTTATACAAACATCAGGGCTCCAATTCCTGAGTTGAGATTTTAGAGATAGGGCGTGGATTCCCTAGTCTCCTTTTTACCAACATTAAGGGTCCAATCCCTTAGTTGAGAATTTAGACACATGGCCATAATTCCCTAGTCACCTTATACCAACATTAGGGCTCCAATCCCTGAGTTGAGATTTTAGACATAGGGCCACTATTCCCTAGTCGCCTTTTTTTTTACCAACATTAGGGCTCGAATCCCTGAGTTGAGATTTTAGACAGAGGGCCTCCAATCCCTAGTTACCTTTTACCAACATTAGGGCTTTAATCCTTGAGTTGAGATTTTAGACATAGGGCCTCCATTCCCTAGTCGCCTTTTTACCAACATTAAGGCTCCAATCCCTGAGTTGAGATTTTAGACATAGGGCCACCATTCCCTAGTCTCCTTTTACCAACATTAGGACTCCAATACCTGAGTTGAGTTTTTAGAAATAGGATCTCCATTCCCTAGTCGCCTTTTTTACCAACATTAGGGCTCCAATCCCTGAGTTGAGTCCCTAGTCGCCTTTTTATACCATCATTAGGGCTCCAATCCATGAGTTGAGATTTTAGACATAGGGCCTCCATTCCCTAGTCGCCTTTTACCAACATTAGGTCTCCAATCCCTGAGTTGAGATTTTAGACATAGGGCCTCCATTACCTAGTCGCCTTTTTACCAACATTAATGCTCCAATCACTGAGTTGAGATTTTAGACATAGGGCCACCACTACCTAGTCGCCTTTTACCAATATTAGGGCTCCAATCCCTCAGTTGAGATTTTAGGCATAGGGCATCCATTCCCTAATCGCCTTTTTTTACCAACATTAGAACTCCAATCCCTGAGTTGAGATTTTAGACATAGGGCCTCCATTCCCTAGTCGCCTTTTACCAACATTAGGTCTCCAATCCCTGAGTTGAGATTTTAGACATAGGGCCTCCATTCCCTAGTCGTCTTTTACCAACATTAGGGCTCCAATACTTGAGTTGGATTTTTTGACATATGACCTCCATTCCCTTGTCGCCTTTTTTACCAATATTAGGTCTCCAATCTTTGAGAATCGATTTTAGACATAGGTCCTCCATTCCCTAGTTGCCTCTTTATACCAACATTAGGGCTCCAATCCCTGAGTTGAGATTTTAGACATGGGGCCTCCATTCCCTAGTCGTGTTTTACCAACATTAGGGCTCCAATCCTTGAGGTGAGTTTTTAGACATAGGGCCTCCATTCTCTAGTCACCGTTTTACCAACATTAAGGCTGCAATCCCTGAGTTGAGATTTTAGACATGGGGCCTCCATTCCCTAGTCGTGTTTTACCAACATTAGGGCTCCAATCCTTGAGGTGAGTTTTTAGACATAGGGCCTCCATTCTCTAGTCACCGTTTTACCAACATTAAGGCTGCAATCCCTGAGTTGAGATTTTAGACATGGGGCCTCCATTCCCTAGTCGTGTTTTACCAACATTAGGGCTCCAATCCTTGAGGTGAGTTTTTAGACATAGGGCCTCCATTCTCTAGTCACCGTTTTACCAACATTAAGGCTGCAATCCCTGAGTTGAGATTTTAGACATGGGGCCTCCATTCCCTAGTCGTGTTTTACCAACATTAGGGCTCCAATCCTTGAGGTGAGTTTTTAGACATAGGGCCTCCATTCTCTAGTCACCGTTTTACCAACATTAAGGCTGCAATCCCTGAGTTGAGATTTTAGACATGGGGCCTCCATTCCCTAGTCGTGTTTTACCAACATTAGGGCTCCAATCCTTGAGGTGAGTTTTTAGACATAGGGCCTCCATTCTCTAGTCACCGTTTTACCAACATTAAGGCTGCAATCCCTGAGTTGAGATTTTAGACATGGGGCCTCCATTCCCTAGTCGTGTTTTACCAACATTAGGGCTCCAATCCTTGAGGTGAGTTTTTAGACATAGGGCCTCCATTCTCTAGTCACCGTTTTACCAACATTAAGGCTGCAATCCCTGAGTTGAGATTTTAGACATGGGGCCTCCATTCCCTAGTCGTGTTTTACCAACATTAGGGCTCCAATCCTTGAGGTGAGTTTTTAGACATAGGGCCTCCATTCTCTAGTCACCGTTTTACCAACATTAAGGCTGCAATCCCTGAGTTGAGATTTTAGACATGGGGCCTCCATTCCCTAGTCGTGTTTTACCAACATTAGGGCTCCAATCCTTGAGGTGAGTTTTTAGACATAGGGCCTCCATTCCCTAGTCACCTTTTACCAACATTAGGGCTTCAATCCCTAAGTCGAGATTTTAGACATAGGGCCTCCATTCCCTATTCGCCTTTTTACCAACATTAATGCTTCAATCCCTGAGTTGTTATTTTAGACATAGGGCCACCATTCCCTAGTCTCCTTTTACCAACATTAGCACTCCAAAACCTGAGTTGAGTTTTTAAAAATAGGACCTCCATTCCCTAGTTGCCTTTTTCACCAACATTAGGGCTCCAATCCCTAAGTTGAGATTTTAGACATAGGGCCGCCATTCCCAAGTCGCCTTTTTTTTACCAACATTAGGGTTCGAATCCGTGAGTTGAGATGTTAGACATGGGGCCTCCATTCCCTAGTCACATTTTACCAACATTAGGGCTCCAATCCCTAACTTGAGATTTTAGACATAGGGTCTCCATTCCCTAGTCGCCTTTTTTCCAACATTAAGGCTCCAATCCTTGAGTTGAGATTTTAGACATAGGTCCTCCATTCCCTAGTCACCTTTTTATACCAACATTAGGGCCCCAATTCCTGAGTTCAGATTTTAGACATAGGGCCTGGATTCCCTAGTCGCCTTTTTACCAACATTAAGAGTCCAATCCCTAAGTTGAGATATTAGACATAGGGTCACCATTCCCTAGTCGCCTTTTACCAATATTAGGGCTCCAATTCCTTAGTTGATATTTTAGACATAGGGCCTTCATTCCCTTGTCACCTTTTTTAACCAACATTAGGGCTCCATTCCCTGAGTTGATATTTTAAACATAGGGCCTCCATTCCCTGATCGCCTTTTACCAACCTTAGGGCTCCAATCCATGAGTTGAGATTTTTAAACATAGGGTCTCCATTCCCTAGTCGCCTTTTACCAATATTAGGGCTCCAATCCCTCAGTTAAGATTTTATACATAGGGCCCCCATTCCCTAGTCGCCGTTTACCAACATTAGGGCTCCAATACCTTAGTTGAGTTTTTAGACATAAGACCTTCATTCCCTAGTCACCTGTTTTACCAACATTTGGGATCCAATCCTTGAGTTAAGATTTTAGACATAGGGGATCATCCATTCCCTAGTCACCTTTTTATACAAACATCAGGGCTCCAATTCCTGAGTTGAGATTTTAGAGATAGGGCCTGGATTCCCTAGTCTCCTTTTTACCAACATTAAGGGTCCAATCCCTAAGTTGAGAATTTAGACACATGGCCATAATTCCCTAGTCTCCTTATACCAACATTAGGGCTCCAGTCCCTGAGTTGAGATTTTAGACATAGGGCCGCTCTTCCCGAGTCGCCTTTTTTTTTTACTAACATTAGGGCTCGAATCCCTGAGTTGAGATTTTAGACATAGGGCCTCCAATCCCTAGTCACCTTTTACCAACATTAGGGCTCCAATCCCTGAGTTGAGATTTTAGACATAGGGCCACCATTCCCTAGTCTCCTTTTACCAACATTAGGACTCCAATACCTGAGTTGAGTTTTTAGAAATAGGACCTCCATTCCCTAGTTGCCTTTTTTACCAACATTAGGGCTCTAATCCCTGAGTTGAGTCCCTAGTCGCCTTTTTATACCATCATTAGGGCTCCAATCCATGAGTTGAGATTTTAGACATAGGGCCTCCATTACCTAGTCGCTCTTTTACCAACATTAATGCTCCAATCACTGAGTTGAGATTTTAGACATAGGGCCACCACTACCTAGTCGCCTTTTACCAATATTAGGGCTCCAATCCCTCAGTTGAGATTTTAGGCATAGGGCCTCCATTCCCTAATCGCCTTTTTTTACCAACATTAGAACTCCAATCCCTGAGTTGAGATTTTAGACATAGGTCCTCCATTCCCTAGTCGCCTTTTACCAACATTAGGTCTCCAATCCCTGAGATGAGATTTTAGACATAGGGCCTCCATTCCCTAGTCGTCTTTTACCAACATTAGGGCTCCAATACCTGAGTTGGATTTTTTGACATATGACCTCCATTCCCTTGTCGCCTTTTTTACCAATATTAGGTCTCCAATCTTTGAGAATCGATTTTAGACATAGGTCCTCCATTCCCTAGTTGCCTCTTTATACCAACATTAGGGCTCCAATCCTTGAGTTGAGTTTTTAGACATAGGGCCTCCATTCCCTAGTCACCTTTTTACCAACATTAAGGCTTCAATCCCTGAGTTGAGATTTTAGACATAGGGCCACCATTCCCTAGTCACCTTTTACCAGCTTTAGGGATCCAATCCCTGAGTTGAGATTTTAGACATAGGGTCTCCATTCCCTAGTCGCCTTTTACCAACATTAGGGCTCCAATCCCTGAGTTGAGATTTAGACATAGGGCCTCCATTCCCCAATCGCCTTAGTAGCCTTTTACCAACATTGGGGCTCCAATCCCTGAGTTGAGATTTTAGACATAAGCCCTCCATTCCCTAGTTGCCTTTTGCCAACATTAGGGCTCCAATCCCTGAGTTGAGTTTTTAGATATAAGGCCTCCATTCCCTAGTCTCCTTTTACCAATATTAGGGCTCCAACCCCTGATTTGAGATTTTTTACATAGGGCCTCCATTTCCTAGTCGCCTTCTTACCAATATTAGGGCTCCAATCTCTGAGTTGAGTCTTTAGACATAGGGCCTCCATTCCCTAGCCGCCTTTTACCAACATTAGGGCCCTAATCCCTGAGTTGTGATTTTAGACATAGGGCCTCCATTCCCTCGTCGTCTTTTACCAACATTAAGGATCCAATCCCTGAGTTGAGATTTTAGACATAGCGCCTCCATTCCCTAGTCGCCTTTTACCCACATTAGGGCTCCAATCCCTGAGTTGAGTTTTTAGACATAGGGCCTCCATTCCCTAGTCGCCTTTTACCAACATTAGGGCTCCAATCCCTGAGTTGAGATTTTAGACATTGGGCCTCCATTCCCTAGTCGCCTTTTTACCAACATTAGGGCTCCAATCCTTGAGTTGAGTTTTTAGACATAGGATCTCCATTCCCTAGTCTCCTTTTTGCCAACATTAGGGTTCCAATCCCTGAGTTGAGTTTTGAGACATAGGGCCTCCATTCCCTAGTCGCCTTTTTACCAATATTAGGCCTCCAATCCCTGAGTTGAGTTTCTAGATATAGGGCTCCATTACCTAACCTTTTCCCTTCTATATAGACAATTCTCATTTTTATTTGCTTTCGAAAAAAAGAGAAAAGAAAAGAAACAAGAAAAAAGAGAATAAGTTCAGACTTTTGTCACAAATAAATCACAAAATTTTCCTAGTGGAAACTGGGGCAGAAAAATTCCGTTCATTCGTTTGTTTTGGCATCTGAGCAGGTTTGACCTCGAGGTATAGGATCCGAGGTGGTCGAAAGAAGGAGCCTTAATCCGGAATAAAGAAAAGAACTAAAAGAACAAAAAAGAAGTGAATTTAAAATACTGAAGCGGACAAAGATGTGGACTGCTCATGATATGATTGAAGTCACAAGCTCCGCATTTCCTGCCTTGATCCAATGTTGAAGAAAGAACCAGCACCTGCAGCTTGCAAGCATCAATATTCAGATTGGGGTCCACAAAAAAATCAGCTAAGGCTCAAGATCAAGCTTCAAGAGATTCATAGATAGGAATCTTATAACTCGTAGTTGAAAGGCCTGTCTAGCTTAGCTTTTGATTTTCCTTTTTGTTGTAATAAGGAGGTCGGCAAGCAGTAGCAGCAGCAGCAACAGTGAAGTTACAGCTTCCTGGTAGTCCCAGCTACCAAAACTTCCCGAACTACACTAACCTGATTCCTTTCTAGCCAAGGATATATAGGCAACCTCTAAAGCAAGGTTCGGTCAGACGCTTTTAAAAAATGCTTCTCATGGAGTGTCAAATAGTCAAAAATCACTCATAATTGCTCATTCTATCTTTGCTGGAAAAACCTTCGTGTCTCCAAGCAAAGAGAGGCAGCTGTGAGCACGTAATTTTTGCCTCGCATGAATTGCTTCTATAGAATTCCCAAAATGAGAATTTTCGTTTTAATTATTTGGTTTTTTTTAGGAATTATTGTAGTATTTATCTGTTTATTTGCATTTTTGTGTGCATGTTTAATTTTTATTTAATTCATGAAAAATACAAACAAAAAAAATACATTGCAATTGCATGTAGGATTTAATTTTGCATATTAGGATTTAATTAGTAAATTAGTTATTTTATGAAACATGAAAAATTCAAAAAAAATAAAATAATAGTTCATCTTACATTTTAACTTTTAAGTTTGGCATTTTGTTAGCTTTTTTTGGGAGTTATTTAATTTTGAGCATTTAATATAAATTTGTAGGTTAATTTTAGCTTAAAGGTTAATTTAGGTTTTGTTTTAATTTAAAAAAAAATAAAAAAGAAGAAAGTTTTAAATTAAATAAAAGGAAAAGAGAAGGAAATAAAAGAAGTTCTGGATATGGGCCATTTCAACTAAATCCCCAAGCCCAAGAATTTCTTCTGAAATACCCGGCCCAAACCCATGGTTAAACCCGGTCCAATTCTCCTACCACCCAAACGACCTCGTTTTATGCCCCTATGATCTCGATCGTTGGATCTCATCAATCCAACGGTCCGGAACTGATGATAACCTTAATACATATATATCCAAATGCCCCTACCCCCCCCCCCATCATCGTCTCTCATACCCTCAAAGACCTCAACCACACGCCACCTTGAACCGTCGTCCGTCGTCCGTCGCAAATTGCCCACGGAGGCGGCCGGCGACCAATCACCTCCAAAACAACACCATTGATTCTTCTCCGCCTCCTCGTCCCAAATATCCAAATAACCTTCCTCAAATCCCTTTGAAACCTCTCAAATTTTGGATCGAAGGGCGAAACCCTAGCACCGCCCTTGTTTTCTCAAGTGGTGGCGCCACCACCAATCGACCCCAAACTAACATCATATGACCTCCAAGCTCCCCTTGTTCCAAATCTGTATTTCTTTTCCCTCGAATATACCCAGAACTACTCGAATATTACATTTAACTTCAAGACCTAAAAATTCAAAAGTCCTAAATCGAGATTATGTTGAAACTTCTAGTATAAATTGATTTTATTCGTGTGTTCTTGTTAGGAATACACGATTAACATCAAATTGGGTCAGAACTTGGAAGGCTTGAAGACTCGTTCTGATTCTTTGATTATCTAGGAGTTTTAGGGTACTTTTTCTTCCCTTTGTTTCTTCGTTCTGCCTTTCGTTCTTTTCTCCTCCTCCCGATTCATTTTTAGTTTTTTTTTATTTTCCAGAATGGCTTGTTCATGTGTGTTGGTTTTAAGAAAACCTTTTACTTTAATTACTACAATTAGTCTGTTAATTAGGTTAGTTTCAATTTCATTAATTCTAGTTCATTAACTGGATTTTTGCTCAAATTGCTTCTATTTCTTTTTTTTTTCGTTTTTTCCTCATAATTTGGTTTTGTATGTATTTGGGCTTGGGGTTCATGCATTTAAATTTAGGCTCATGGTTTAGGCTAGATTTTGAATTGATTCAAACCAGGGTCAACTTAATCCATACCCGTATTTGGTTGGAGGGGTAAATAACAAGGTACTAAAGGTTAGTTTAGGGACTTTAGTCAAAGAGAATATCTAATAACTGCCTAGGAAGCTTCCTAGAAGCTGAAAACAGCCTTACTTGGCAAACAAGTAAAAAATTCAAGGATTAAGTAGCAAAAACCAACATTAGAAAAGGACTGAAGTGTAAAATTGAACACTTTTAGGCTGCCCTAATACCTTGCCTATCAAGGCATCATAACTTGTCTTTCAAGTCAGACCCGAAGAGATAAAAATCCAGAAATACCGATAGGGCTACATATTTAGGAGAAAACACTGACTTGTTTGCATTTTCTTGGTTAAAAATACTAAAAGATACTATGTAGTGCTGAGTTCCTGATTTTTTTTACTCGTTTAAATCTCTGAAAGTTTGAATTGTGCACTCGATTGAATATGAATTGATTTTGGGGTTTGAAAGCTGGGTTTTGAGCTGTTGAAAGCTGGGTTTTGAGCTGTTGAAAGCTTTCTACTGTTTTATTGGTTTGCTGGGTTCTGTTTGCCGTTGTTGTTTACTGAATCCCCACTATTTGTACGTTCCTCTTATATCAGGTACACGATCCTGTAACTATTTGCTTTTGAAGTCTTGATATGAAGAATGAGTTAAGAAGCAGAAGTTTGATGCACCTCACTAGTTATTTTGCCGATTCATTCATATGTTTTTGAATTTTCTTTTACTTGATGAGTTGCAATGTTTAATGGAATTTTAGCTTGAATAAGTGGGATTTATTGTTGTACTTAATTTAGGACTATCATGAAACTGGGATAACAAATCGTTTGTTAAATCATATGGTTTATATTTTATGGAATTAAATTTGTAATGTGGTTTGCATGAAACACTCTTTTCGTTATACAGTTTCATTCACGTTTGCTGTCAATTGGTGGTTTGGATATTGCAGTACTATGAGATTGAGGTGAACTGAGTGTTTCCTTTTAATTGTAGTGTACACAGATTTTTCTTAGAAGAAAGAGAAAAGGTTTAAGTTATTTCAAAGGATAAAGCATGGATTGGTTGTTTTTGGGATGGAATGTGAATATAATTAAACCTGGAGTTGAATTTCAGAATGTTTTGTTTAGTTTATCTGGGACGTATTTAATTTTTAGATGCCAAATTGAAAAGTATGTACAATAACATATTTCATATCTTCTGATTGGATTTGTTTTCTAAACGGTCAAATATCATGGTGTGGTTTTGGACGCTGGGCTTAGTGTTGGCCTAAATGTTAAAAACTCACTTCAAGTGCCCATGCCGTGCTATGGATGCTGTGGTTTCTAGCAAAATTGGGCTCGTTTGTGTTTGAGCCTGAATGTGTTTGTATATGGATTTGTTCTCCCATTTGTTTTCGTTTCACTTCATCAAATGCAATTCTCACTTATTTAGGCTTTGTATAAGAGTTTTGGTTACTCAATACGGCTCTTATAATAATTTCCATGTTGTTGCAAATGATTGATTAGGGTCCCTTCACGTTTTTTAATTAATTAGGTTGTCTTAAAATGAATTGAAGTGAGCCATATCAGACAAGTTATAATTTATGGCTCTCATGAGTTAATTTAGAAACCTTTTGGGTTAGAATAGATTCGAGGTGTGCCATGCCAAACAAAATCTCAAATGCATGGCCCTCGTTTTATTAGTCTTGTTTATCCTTAGAAATTGAGGCGTGCCATTTAGCGAATTTTCATGGCCCTCGCAAAGTTGCAAACGCGTAGTTGTTTTAGGCACGTTATTTTAACAATTTACCTTCCTAAACTCTGGTGCACATTTATGTGACCTAAATCTAAATCTCAACAACGTTAGATAAAATATGTCGAGAGCCGCGGGTGCATTTATGTGACGTGGTTCGAGACGTATTTTAAATAACGTTGTAATTTTCCTTAAAAAAATAATGAAATAAAGTGGTTAAAGTTTAAAATTGAACCATAGGCTAAAACATGTATTAAAATTAGATAATGGGCCAATTATAATAGTTTAAGTGACCCTGCTAGAACCACGGAATCTGGGGCTGCCTAACACCTTCCTTCGTATTAACAGAATTCCTTATTCAGAATTTATGGTTTGCAAACTTCACAAGGAAATTTGAATTTTCCTTGATTTTGGATTTAAAATAAACCGGTGACTTCGGACACCAGAAAACAAACCTATCCCAAGTGGCGACTCTGAACAAAAGAAAATAAATAATCTAATTTCGAATAATGTCGCTTAAATTGAAAAAACTCACTTATATACTATCCTTCGGGGTGGTGTGTAAAAAGGAGGTGTGACAACCTATACACCCAATCAAAAATGATAGAATCACCCATCGACATAGATACATGAATAGACGTAACTATAGAATCACAGGGCATATCTAAATAACGAGCAAAGTACGGTGATACATATGAATAAGTGGAACCAAGATCAAGTAATATGGAAGCATCCATGTGGCACACTAAAAAGATAGATGTGATAAGTGCATCTGAAGCAACGACCTCTAGCCTAGCGGGAGTAGCATAACATCGAGCTTGGCCACCGCCTGATTGACCTCCCTCTCTAAGGTGACCTCTATACGAAAATGGCGACGAGGACTGAAATTGGACCCTGAGAACCAATATACCCACTAGATGAACCTGGTACAAACGAACCCTAAATTGATGGAGCACGAGATGAACTATGACGTATGAGGGCACTAAAAGGTGACTGAACCGGATGCGCACTGAATAAACCATGGCTAGCTGATGAAACATAATAAAACAAACGATCTATCCCAACGGGCTTATAAGAACGATACATAATGAGCTCAAGTCTAATTCTCCATCTCTAGCTCAAACCCTTCAATTATACTAGCCAAAACTTCAACTAGCCTAATTTCTTATTAGCAAAGTTTTCCTATACTAAGTCATTCATTCTCATGTAAGAACAAAATCAAATTGGCATGAGTCAATATTTGCAACCATTAATACTAAAAATAATGCATGAACACGACTAAATAATAAATACCAAATAATAAAAAATATTAAATTAATCATCCATAAGGTTTACATAGTTGGGTTGGGTCACAACTATACAGAATATCTAGCTACTCATGGTAGAATTTGAAGAAAACAAATAAGAAGAACTAATTAAAGATATAGCACAAGGTTAAATTGATAAAACTAATGTTTCCTCAACCAAAATAGTCACTAATTACCTAAAATAGTAAAGTATAATGGCTACAACACTAAAATTTACATAACTTGCCCTATAAAAGTGTTTCTTCATAGTGGCCCTAAATTCGCTTACAAAAATTTCTTCAGGAGGTTCTGCGTCCGCACAATTTCATGTGTGGTCTGCATTTTTATTAGCTTCTACACGTGGATAACTTCTACAGCTACACAATTCAGTCTACGGCTACACTTCAGCATCTGCGGCCATACTTTTCTTCGTGCGACTGCGCTTTTGGCAGGGCCTCAGGCTTGGTCATTTGCACAATCTCTAAACTTTTTGAATTCTTATCAGTGCGACCTTGTTTTACGGCTACAGATTTAGTATCAAGAACGCGCTTCTCTAAAAATTCTCTAAGCTTCAGGCACTCCTTATTGTCTTTATAAGCTGGAACACTCATTTTTTAGTTAGATTTCTTTGTTAGGGTCCAATTCTCCAACATGCCTAGAAGTTTTACTATTTCATTAGTTTTGGGAAAAAATATCAACACTTTCAAAATAAAACTAAAGCAATAAGGTACTAATAAGTGGTTAAAATCCACACTTATCACCGAGACTAGCATACCCTCCTGGCATAACTGCTCAAACTGCCTACACAACTCCTCTCTATGAGTTTGTGGATCAAACTTCTCTAAGAAGATAAGTGAGAACTCAAGCCACGTAAATGGTGAAGCACCGGCTGACCTGCTCAACACATAGGCCTCCCACCATCAATAGGTTGCCCCTGCCAACTTAAAAGTAGTGAGTGAAACTCCAGTGGTCTGCAAAATATCTGTTATACAAAGGATCCGGTAGCAACTGTCTATAAAATCCAGAGCATCCTCTTACTCAAACCCACTGAACTCTGGAGGTTTGAACCTCCCAAACTGCTCTATTCTCTTCTATTCCTCAGCACTCATAGATGGGCCAACCTAGGCCCGAGCAACTATAATCTGTTGGGCTGGTAGTACCCCCAATGAGTCTAGAGTACGTGCGGAGAGAGTCTTTGCACCTCCCTCAAAATCTAGGCTAAGACCCCCCTGAAGTCCCGAGGTCACAATAGGCACAGCTGGTGCCTAAGCTAGTCCCATTGTCTCAACAATATTTGGTGGTTTCTCCTCAATTAGAGCAGTTGGTGGCACCACAGGTGTTGCTCTAACTGTAGTATGAGCCTCACCTTGGCCTTTATCGCAACCCCGGCCTCTCGCGACCTTAGCTGGTGGTACTAATGGACGTCTGCCTTATCGGGTCGCACGTGTCCTCACCATCTGTGAGTGAACGGAATAATAAAAGTCCAGTTTTCGGAATCAACAAATTTGCACGACAAGAAAGTGAAGTTTCCTAATGATTCGGTAGCCTTCTGAAGATAAGTAAGGATATCTCCATACTAATCCGCAAGACTCTACTAAACCTACTCGTGACTTGTGGGATCAAAGTAACCCGATACTATAATACCAACTTATCACGATCCAAAATCACAATCTGTCATGATGGCACCTAACACACTAGCTAGCCAAGACAACAAACATACAACATCTAAACAATTGGATGGAACATGCTTAATAACTCAACAATGGAAACATCTCATAAACATACGATGATAATAATTGAAACTCTACTACAACCACCCCAACATCTGGTGTCAACGAGTATATGAGCTACTAAGTATCAACATAGTCTGAAACTCTGTACAATTGTCTGAGTAATAGAACAATACTGAATAAAATGAAAAGAAGGAGAGTCAAGGTTTGCAGGCATCATAGAACCTACCTTTAAGTCTCTGAATAAGTACTAGCACTAAATCTAGCAATCATCGTTAACAGATGTGCCTAGATTTGCACACAACTTGTAGAGTCTTGTATGAGTACAATCGAACCAGGGTACACAATAATTAACAGAACTAACCTTGGGCTGAAAGCAGTGACGAGCTCAGAAGGATAGAGACAAAATATATATATGGACAACATAACTATGCTAAAGACAATGACAGTAATAACTCAAAGAATTTAGCTCGATTATGGTAGAAGAATTCAGGCACGCTTTCAATTTCACAATTAAGGACCAACACTAATAAACCCATGTCAAGTATAGCTAGCATGAGGAATGGTACATCTTTATGCCTACATATCAAATATGCATGCAAAAAGTATGGTATCACGGTGATATCTTTAGGTACTCACACTCTCCGAGTGCTTAACCAATCCATCTCAAATTTCCACTCATCACACACAATTACTCACCACCATAGGGGTGTTTGGCATCAATGCTCCTCACCAAAGCACGTGTAAATAAATTATGGTGCCTATGCTTATTGTTGGTAAGTTAGACTCCCAAAGGGGCGAATCCTGCCCAAACGCTAATATAAAGCCTATAAGCCTCGTTACGGCATGCAGCCCGATCCACAATAATGAGCCTATATGGCATGCGACGGCATCAGCCCAATCCATAATAATCTAGCTCTCATGTGCACTTCAGTCATCAATTTCTCAAGTCTCAAGGGCTCACATTCTTGTACCATTCAGCCCAAACAGTAAGAATATGTAACGTAACAATGAATTATAACGGAGACTAAGATACGATATACAAATTAATAATCATGACTGAGTACATAGTTGAAGTTAAAGAAAATAATTCAAAACAATATAATTAACCTCATTAGATCTCAACCAAATAAGCACATAGCCTGAATATGCTCTCTAGCATGAATCACAATCCATTTACTCTAACGGGTAAGGATTTAAAGAATGGGGAAAGCCTAGATAGATACACATTACAAAAGAATCAACTTAATCATAATTACCCGGTGCACGCTCACACGCCCGTCACATAGAAAGTGCATTATCCAACACAAACCATACAACTCGTTTTTCATGGATTTATACCCTCACTTCCAAGTTTAGAAGTGTTACTTACCTTGGAGTGCGTAACTTAATGCTCCAAGAAACCCTTGCCTCACAAATCGGCCTTTGAACGACTCGAATCTAGTCATAAACAACTTAATCTAATCAATACAAGCTATGGGAATTAATTCTATATGTTATAGCTAAGATCCTTAACTAAATTCAAAAGTCAACCCCAGGCCCACACCTCAGAGTCCGACAATATTTACAAATTCCGAACACCCGTTCAATGACGAGTCTAACCATACCAAAATCATTCAATTCCGACCACAATCGAACCTCAAATTCACAAATCTTACTCTCCAATACATAGACCACAAATTTTCCAAATTTCACCTCAAACACATACAATCTAGGTGTAAATATTAGTGGCTATTCAATATTAATGGACAAAAGTGAACAAAAGTTGTTTACCTCTTGAATTATTGTGAAAACCCTCTCAAACATTGCCCCTAGACGAGCTCCACAAGTCCAAAAATAAAGAAAAAGCTCAAACCATCGATTGTAACAGTCTTTCCAGTGATTCTTGCTTATGCGGGCTCACCAACTGCACCTTTGTCATGCTTCTGCACATTTTTTTTAAACTCCCGACCAGCCGCTTCTACGACAAAATATCGCTTCTGCGATCCAAAGTCCGCTCCTGCAGAGTTTTCTCTGTTTCTGCAACAACAGCCTCCTAGGCCAACATCCACTTTCGTGACCAGCTGCTCGTACCTGCGAACTCCTATATGCAGAATTTTCCTTGCACCGTGACCAGCCAGCTCAACTTAGGACTGCTTCTCCGGCTCCACACTTGCGTTCAATTCCTCGCAAATGCGGTTACACCAAAACTGAACCCAACAGATTTTTTTGAAAGACCAAAATTCAATCCGATTTTATTTTGAATCACACTCAAGGCCTCTGGGTCCCCATCTAAACATACGGACATATACTAAAACGTCATATGAACTTAGTCGAAGACTTAAATCACATAAAACAATACTAAAAATATGAATCGTGCCCTAATTCAAGCCTATTGAAACTAATGGATTTTCAACTTCTAAAATCGATGCTGAAACCTATCAAAACAATTTCGATTAACCTCAATTTTTCACAAAAGTCATAAATGATACAACGGGCCTATTCCAACATCCAGGAGCCCAATATCACCAAAATCAATTCTTGATCAAACTTTTCAACCTTCAACTTTCGAACTTTCGTCAATTCAAGCTACATGACCTACGAAACTCCAAATCAATATTGAACATACTCCTAAGTCCAAAATCACCATTCAAAGCTATCGGAACAATCATAACTCTATTCCGGAGTTGTTTACACATAAGTCAACATCTGGTCAACTCTTTCAACTTAGACTTCCAACTTTATGACTGAGTGTCCCAATTTATTTTGATATATCCTCGGAACCAAACCAACTGTCTCAGAAAGTTACATAACCACAAATGAATATAGAATAATCAATAAATCGGGGAACGAGGCTAAAATACTCAAAACGACCGCCTGAGTCGTTACAGTAATACTCTCCTGAAGTACTACTCGCGTATTCAATCAAACCTAACACCTATATTCCTATGGAATTAGGATTAACAAGAACGCATAAATAATTTCCATATAGTAACAAAGCAAGGAATTTAGGTAAATCCATATCCTAATCGCAAATTTGCTCCCCGTAATTCAGGCTCAAAGATCTTGCTCTACTCAATCCTATATGCAATCTTAATATTTTCTCTCCCGAGTTCAATCCTAAAGTGATCAAACAATCAAACAATTAAGCGCAAGATTGAATAACTAAACCAATATGATATAGCTATGCTAGAGACACTTAGCCAAAACCTTAACCATATGGACTTAGTAAGATATGGTTGCCCCAGGACTCCGAATAAAATTGTTTCCTTCCGTCAAGGAAATTATTATGCTAGGATATTATTTGATTTATTATTTACTTGAGAGACAAGGTAATTATTTGAATTGGTTTATATTTCTACTTCTTTTGTTAGTTCGCACTGTAAGGAGCATGTTTAGGCCTGCAGCTAACGCATTGGTGAGTAAACTCTATGTTCGCTTGGTTACTTGTTATGTGCTTCACTCGCTTTCCAATATCATGTATATTTTTCGGGGAAAATGCATAGAATAGGTAGATATATAGAATAGTTTAGGATTTTTCTTTTCATTATTTTATTTTATTTTATATTGGAATGTAATAGTTATCTTACTTTATATATCCTATATATTAGTTAAAATATCATGGTATAGCCAGTTTTCATACTAGTCAATGAAAAATAGCCAGCGTTTACCAAGTCAATGAAAAATAGCCATTATTTTGCTGCAACAGGGACCGGTCCAGTATAATATTCGGGAGTTCTGGTGCATTTGTATACGAACTCCAGCATATTATGCTGGACCGGTATACATTGCTAACTCCTGTAAAATTTGCGGGAGACTGGAGCACCAGCGCTCCAAACTCTAGTATATTATACTGGACAATTATACTTGCTGGAACTCCCGTAAAATTTGCAGAAGTTCCAGCATAATTATGCTTGAACTCCCGTAAAATTTGCGGGAGTTCCAGCATAGTTATCCTGGAACTCCCGTAAAATTTGCGAGCGTATTTTTCCGGATTTTGAACAGTATTTTCGCTCAGATTTAAAGTGGCTAAATTTCGATGACTTTCAAAACTTGATTATTTTTCAATGACCAGTGGTAAATCTGACTATTTTTGAATTTCTCCCTATATATTATGCATGTGTTTGGTCTTAACCGCATATTTAAAACGGATCAAATGAGGAACTGTATATAATACAGGATCGAGGGGTACCTAAACCTTACTCTCTACCAAATTAACCACCTAACCTGATCTCAATTTCGCAAACTAGTTTTGGAGTCAAATAGCTAAAAGGCTTAGTTTTGGAGTCAAATAGCTAAAAGGCTTTCAATAAGTACATTGTAACATAGCTTTTGCTTTTACAAATGTTTTCTTCTTATGTTACATGGATTAAGCAGATTGTTCATTCGCTATTTACATTTTACATTGTCAAACGCAGCAGTAGAACATACTCTTAATAATACAAATAACACATAGAAGTACGGGCTTTCATTCTTACAAATGTCCAGCAGGATGAAATAGAAATTCTCCTGTCAGTGAAAAAAAGAGTCCTTTGCAGACATAGCAATCATGATCAACCCCTTGCGTACATGTTTTAACATCATAAAATCTAGAATATACTTTTCATAAAGAATATGTTTTCTGTTTTTAACAATAGTATGTGGAGTCATGTTGTAAATTTAATAATCGAACATGAAAAATAAAATATAAGTTTTTGTGAATGCTCACATGATGACTTGTTGATGTCAAGATGATTGGATGGATATCCTTTGAAGTACCAAGATGAACAACCAAATTTTAATTTGATAATTGTGTTTTTTACTATTTCAACTTTATGAGGTACAACCACGCAATAAAGTGAAGATTTTCTAATTTTAAAATAAGGGACAAAAACATTCTAAAATTATTTTTTCTGATGTGGTATATCTGTATAGTTTTCCTCTTAATTTTAGATAACGTAATTAGGAGTACACGAGAGTTACACTCTCACCAACATGTCCTTATGGTTGTGATTTTTGTGAAGACTCTTAGCCTACCTATTTCGCCGAGCTTCTCCAAAGCTAAGTTTTTGGAGGAAAAAAGTGCGACTATTTTAAAAAATAGCCAGATTTACAACTGGTCGTTCAAAAATAGCTCAATTTCATAAGTAATCAAAATTTAGCCACTTTTTATGTAAAGATAAATCTGAGCAAAAACACTGTTCAAAACCCGAAAAATATTCCAGTATATTATGTTGGAGTTCCGGCATAAGTATACTTGAACTCCAGCATATTATACTGGAGTTCCAGGATAGTATGCTGGAATTTCAGCATAATATGATGGAGTTCCAGCATAAATACACTAGAACTCCAGCATAATATACTGGAGTTCCAACAAGTATAATGGTCCAATATAATATACTGGAGTTTGAAGCATTAGTGCTCCAGTCTCCAGTATATTATACTGGTGCCAGCAAAGTATACTGGCTCAGCATAATATGCTGGAGTTCATACACAAGTGCACCGAACTCCAGTATATTATGCTGGACCGGTCTCTATTGCGGCAAAACGGTGGCTATTTTTTATTGATTTGATAAACGCTGGCTATTTTTGATTGACCAATCTGAAAAACTGACAATACCGTGAAATTTTGGCAAAAAAGTGTGATAGTAATGGGCCCATTCATTGTCCTACTATATTTTTAATAGGTTACACACTTCTATATTAGTTCATGTATTCTCTTTTTGAATATAAAAAAAGTTAGTTCACCTATTGATATACAATTAGCATATAAACAACCGAGCAGAATTATATACTAATATGTAAATTGTGTCTCATCAACAAATAATACAATGCACAACCTACTGATTATTCACCCTCATATACCGCGAACATTTACTGTTTTCCTATCATTTCTTCTTTTATGGATATCCATCCTTTAGAAGATGGAGAAGGAATTATCTAATTTTGAGTAGCAGTTATATTCAGAGGCGGATTTAGGATTTTTTGCATATATGACCAATGACGTCTTAACATGCTTACTTTGTACCTTTAAAAGACTAAACTATTCCTTCAAATACATTAATGTATTTTTAAAAAAATATAACTTTGTCTAATATTTGTAACTTCGAATTCAATGAAAATTATATCCAAATTTTTGAATGAATGATTTAATTTCTTATGATGATGATGGTAAAGTTGTTTTCCTTCTTATATAAAAAATAGATTTTCAGTGATATAAGATGTCATGAAATTGAAAACAGACTCCATTCTTCCTCTCGTTTGTACTAAGATATTATGCCTGCAACTTTAAACATATAATAGTAAAGAAACATACCTTGTGGAAAGATCATAACATGCTCTTAAGTTGGAATTTGACTTGAATTTGTACACCAAGAGAAAGGAAAATAATTATCCTTCTAGCAAATCACAATAAAAATTTTCCAAGAGTGTTAGTGAAACAAATATAACATGAGATTTTCCAGTTTACATAAACGAATTAATTCCTGATATAACTATCTCTCTATTTCTTAAATTTGAAAAAAGTTGATCAAATTAAAGTACGCAATAAAATTATTCCTTCCTTAAAGTTGGAGAATGAGACAAAATGGATAGAAACCATTTCTGATCTTCAACTAAAATTTGACGCACAAGTTCGTGGATATCAAAAGAGAAACACTTTAATTAAGTAGTTAATTTTACTTTCTGTCTTCCTTATTAT
Source organism: Nicotiana glauca (assembly GCA_026770625.1). Classification (NCBI taxonomy): domain Eukaryota; kingdom Viridiplantae; phylum Streptophyta; class Magnoliopsida; order Solanales; family Solanaceae; genus Nicotiana; species Nicotiana glauca. The sequence goes on along the minus strand of MU680126.1, from coordinate 43,711 downwards.
TTTTCGGAGAAATCACAACACAAGCGCCTAAGGGAGTATGAAGCAGTGGCTTAGAGCAAATAGTTGTGAGTTGTAACTGAAGGAGCACGAGGGTTGAAATGGTTGTGGCTGTTCGAAGGCTTATGTTTTTTCTTTTTTAGAAAAATAAGTAAAGTATTTAGTTTTTTATGCTAAGAAGGGTACTTAAGTAATTTGACCTTTCACAAAAGAGCTTCCTGCTTTTATAGTAACTAGTATCTATAAACGTGCGTTGCACGTTAATAATGGCACATAATGGTTTAAATATTTATTTAGATAAAAGAATAATAAAATTTAATTAATGAGAAAATTCTTATATATATTACTACAACAATCATCTAAATCCCGAAAAATATTAGTACATTAGCATAATACGTGAATTCAAAATGAAGGGACGTTATCAAAACTTATATAAATGATCAATTTTAATCATGCTAAGTAGATAATTATGCATTGTAGTTTAAAGGTATCGAATGTAATGGTATCTTACCGAACACTTCTTTATAGACAATGTTTTTTGTATATGTTTCCTTATAATACTTTGGTTATTCTGCCATAACCAAAAACTCTTGTTGTCGACATTGATATCTCTTTTGAAAGTGCAACATATAGTTATTCACATAAGAAAATATATTATGGTAAATATAGCCCAATATTTAGGATGTTTATCCTTGTGGTTTATTTATTATAACTACAAAATATAAATATACTGAAAATTATTTTCACACAAATTTAGAAGCATATTCTTTAGTTTCGGAAGACGAAAGTTGAATTCAGGGATAAACACATACTTAGAAGCAATTGACCAGTATCATAAGTTCTACATATATGACGTTATTGTCAAAACTTCTATATACCGTACGTACATAAGCTATTCAGGGAATCTAAGTTTTCAGGCATGAGGGGCATATTTTTTTTTTTCAAAATCAATCTATATACAATAAAAGATCAATTTCAACTTAGTCTATTATATATGTGGTCACACTAATATACGTAAGAAATAATGAACTTGACAATAAATATGTACAGTAGAAGGTCATTTTGTATCGAAGTATTTAAGTATTTTTCTCGGTAGTAATTGTTAGTATCATCTTTTGATGAGTCAAAACCAAAAAATATTTTATTTTTTAGCATAAAATTTAGCAATCAATCTTTTATTTAGTTGATCAATAAATTCATTTCTGCTAGCTAAGATAGCTCTTTAATTTCTATTATGTAATCCTCATAAATTGCGTTTTAATCTAGTGATGAAAATATTTTCCTTATTAAATGCACTACTATTACCATTGGGGTTGATAACCAAGTGTTCTAGAAGAACCAAATGATCTTTTATTGGATGCCCTTCTTCGTTTCCGACACGATGCAAGAAGTCACTAAATGTTGGATCTGTTCTTACTTTTATATTTCTTGTTATTTGAATGTTTTTCGTTTGAGGTCATAAGTATAATTCTGGCAAGCTAGATTTTACAATTTCTGCTTTGGTCAATTTTGAAACTACTGATCGTACTTGACAGAAATTACCTCCCAAACTATTACTTTTTCACCAAACGGTTCATCGATATTCAATATATCTCTAAAACTCTGGGCATTGTTTCGATCGTTTAACGCTTAGCCAAATACGCTTCATCAAATACTATCACTTTTGCTTTACTTATAAATTTAGCACTATGGTTTTGCTTTGATATGTTTGTGATGTTTATTTCAGAAATTTGAATAGGTATATCAAATCTAAAGTGAGTTGTACGACCTCATTATAAAATCGTTGTTGGTATACCACTTGTTCTTATTTCTAACAATATCATGCCTCTTGATCTGACATTTGCAAGTAATGTATGACCTAAGAATATTATTTCAATTTCGTTGGAGGCATCTATAAAGGATAATCTCGCTATACCAGAGTCGACTTTTTATAATATAGTCTTGAAAGCTTATTCTTGTTCAGGATTTAGCTTTGATTGTGCTTACTCAAACGCTTGTATGGCATTCTTAATATTATACTAATCTTTTTTACTTTGTGATCTGTTTTTCTAATCTCTAATACTCTTTTTATGGAATAAATTTATGTACCCTAAGTTTTTTTTTTAACTTGAAAATAATTTTACTCATATGATGAATTTGAAAAATAATTTAATTGGATTCTCTTGCCAAATAATTAATTGAAAGATTTGAATAATTGGTATTAACATTATATATAATTTATTTTCTGTTAATTTAGATTCTTAATATTATTTCATCTGATGTTTGAATATTTAACTGTAATTATAATTTTATCCACCATACATTTTATTAAGAATAAAAAGATCGATCTGACATTCCACTTTTTGATCTTTATGTTTCAAAATCATTAGTGGTATTGTCTCTTACTGACCTTTTTTTTTTCTTCTCTCACATATTTATTTTTTAAAAAGTTTCTTAGTTGTTCTTTAATAATTGTGTATATTTTTCTATATTACAAAAAAAAGTAATAATAAAAAAATATTATTTTATAGAAAAGTAGTACAAATATAATATAATGATATATTACCATATGAATTTNTCAGGATTTAGCTTTGATTGTGCTTACTCAAATGGTTGTATGGCATTCTTAATATTATACTAATCTTTTTTACTTTATGATCTGTTTTTCTAATCTCGAATACTCTTTTTATTGAATAAATTTATGTACCATAAGTGTTTTTTTTTTACTTGAAAAATAATTTTACTCATATGATGAATTTAAAAAATAATTTAATTGGATTCTCTTGCCAAATAATTAATTGAAAGATTTGAATAATTGGTATTAACATTATATATAATTTATTTTCTGTTAATTTAGATTCTTAATATTATTTCATCTGATGTTTGAATATTTAACTGTAATTATAATTTTATCCACCATAAATTTTATTAAGAATAAAAAGATCGATCTGACATTCCACTTTTTGATCTTTATGTTTCAAAATCATTAGTGGTATTGTCTCTTACCAACCTTTTTCTTTCTTCTCTCACATATTTATTTTCTAAAAAGATTCTTAGTTGTTCTTTAATAATTGTGTATATTTTTCTATATTACAAAAAAAAGTAATAATAAAAAAATATTATTTGATAGGAAAGCAGTACAAATATAATATAATGATATATTACCATATGAATTTTTCTCTCAATTTTAATACTTTATACAGTCCGTTTAGCATTTATTCTAATTTTTTTTATTTAATTTTATGGACTAGTAATGTATTACTAATATGGAGAATTCTTATGAAACTGATCTTATTAAACCTTCATACATATTTTTAATAAGAATCCAATAGACAAGATTGTATTAATCTTAAAATCTTAAATATTTTAAATATTAACATAGAAGTTATTATAATCCAAAAAAATAAGTTATTACAAATGTGTCCTTTCCCTATGAGTTCTTTTGTTTAATATTTTAGCGCAATTTTGGTCTATCAATATTATATTCGTACTTTTATTATAATATAGGCTCTCCTATTTCTAAATGAATTTGGACAATATAATGCAATTAAATGAGTAATATAATTTTTTAAAGAAGTATATCATAAAAGTAATAGGATTACGTGGCTAAAGATATGTCCATATCCCAAAAAAAATTTATTAATAAAAAATCTAACATGTTCCTAAAGGTATTAGGTTTACATGCTAATATGTAGTATTTTATATCTATGCCCGAACATAATTATACTAATGGGATTTCTAAAGGTAATCATGTAGGATTCTTAACGTGTAGTATATATTATGTCCTAAAACTAATAGGATTACAAGGCTGATGTGTAGGATTCCGATAATGTCCTTTTATTGTTAGTTATTATGCTTTAGATGATTGTTTTATTATTATACATAAAAAATTTCTCCTTAATTAAATTTTATTATTCCTTCAAATAAATAAATATTTAAACCATTATCTGCTNTAAATAATTGAAATGTACCTTATTTAATTATTTAATAATATTTAAATATAAGAAGGTAAATTTTGGACATTTATGAAAAGTCCTGTTAAGGAGACTCTTGGACTTTTCATAACCAAAGCGTGCTCACATTGCGTAGTGTAAATTTCATTCTTTATATATGAATTTCAGTAGTAACGAATATTGAAAAAATATCGTTTTAAAAAATAAAAAGAATAAAATCTAATTTCTAAAGGTAATCATGTTGGAATAGGATTCTAACGTCTAGTATTTTGTCCTAAAACTAATAGGATTACAAGGCTAATGCCTAGAATTCCGATTATGTCCTTTAATTATGATTATGTCCTTTTATTATGAATTATTATACCTAATATTAAAAGGTTATTTTTGTAATCTAACATTTTATTCGTGCTTTTATAATAATATTAATAATATAGATATGGATATAGATATAGATAGATAGATATAGATAGATAGATAAGTTTAAATAAATTTCTACACGTATCAACACGTAGTGAACTGTTAAAGAGAGGTTTTATTTCTTCTTCATGGTGTTGTACAAATAGGTTATAAGAGACTCTATTTAATTATATGAAAAGGAAGACAACTGTAACAAACTTCATAACTAAATCAATTGTTACATAACAAGATTTCTCAACAAATCTTGTCATGGCACGACATCTACAGACTACAGTGCAAGTGGATTTATAACAATTGTAGCATTATTCCTTACAATTACTTTAATTAGGGAAGTCTTAGTTAGGAATTGCACTATTCAGCCGTAAAAGCACCTCCGTAACAACTTTTTTTTTTTGGTAACAAAAGGCATATTTATATAGGAAAAAATATGTTTATATTAAATGATCGAATAAGGAAGTGACACGTGGAGCCGAAGACCGAAGACAATTGAATCCGAAGACGACGATCCCGTCTGTTATCGAAGAGAATAATGCTCGCAAGGATAAAATAAATGTTTGTCCTATAGCTCTTGAGCTGAAGTTTTTATTTTATAACTGGCAAACTTCAGCTCTAGAGCTGAAATTTTCTGGTTACTAAACAAAAACTTATAAAATAAAACTTCAGCTCTAGAGCTAAAGTTCGCGAGTTACAAAACAAAAACTTCAGCTGTAGAGCTGAACTTCAGGCCCGGCTACTAAAATGCTGAAGTTTTGTGTGATTGTCTTTGCTACTTCAGCCCCGTGTGCTAAAGTTATGCGAAAAAGCAGGTACGCTTGCAATTTTTTTTGCAAAGCGAGCACAAATTAAAATGTGGCACAAAAAATAGATATAAATGCAAATGACCCTGGGCAAGGCTATAACTTGTTTACACAAGTTTACACGTATATATGGCTTTGTGTCTTCATTAGAGAAGTATAAGACTAAAACAACATTTATTATACAATTACAAAGAGATAACAGTGATCTAAAATGCCCACTACTTCAATAGAGTCTCCAACCCCTTCACCATTAATTTGTGATGTTGGGAACAGTACATATTTAGTCAGAGATGTAATATTATGAAAGAGGAAGAATTTGAGTGTTCTAATACTTCTATCAGCTACAACGATGTGGATAGCGCTTGAAGTCTATGAATTGAAATTCCTGACTCTCTTTTCCTGGATGTCCATGTTGCGATTTCGTTTCTCTTTTTTTTTTTTTCTGGGAGTGAAATGCCTCAAGATCCAACGTGTTATGCTAATTCAAAAAAACCGGTACAATCTTTCTCAAGAATATTATACGGATTTTTTCTTTTTCCGCTCCGCCGTTACGCGTTTCCACAAAAGAGAATCTTTCCATAAATGACTCTATTCGTAGAAATACTAGATATGCTTATGTTCTTGATTCCCCATGTGTCATATTATTCTATCATCATATGGGTCTTAAAAATACATAAGTTGATAAATTTTATTTCATGATATTAATCAGAGGAATAATGGTCTTATGACGTATCGAGAGATTTTATTAACGTATTTCATATGCATTTATACATGCACATTGACCCATGACCATATATATATATATATATATATATATATATATATATATATATATATATATATATATTTTTTTATGGCGTTATATACACAACACCACCTGATCAGCTGGTATACGTTGATGATTTTTCCCGCAGTGGCCGAGATGATATGATGGGATGCCCTCAGAGGCTGGTGATGTTATGAAACATGTACCTATGCACGACATGACACTCATACACATATACATGACACTATACATATTTCATGATTTACAAAGTTTTTCAGATTTATAGGGTGAGTCATTTACTCTATATTTCTTCCATGTCTGTTATGTAATTATTTATGTGCCTTTCATACTGGTTACATTATTCGTACTGACATCCCTTTTGCCGAGGACGTTGCGTTTCATACCAGCAGATTCCAATAGACAGGTCGAGAGTCCTCCAAATAAGCGATCAGTTCAGCGGAAGATATTGGTCCACTCCATTTGCTTCGGAGTTGCTTGTTTGGTCAGTATAGTTTAGATGTGTATTGTTTGGTATGGCGGGACTCCGTCCCGACCATTATGAAATTTTGTATTCTTAGACGCTTATAGACAGATGTCATGTACATAAAAGATTGTATGGCCTTGTCGGCCTATGTTCAGTATATGAGCGGCTATTTTTTTTATAGGCCCATATGTCATATATAAGTTGGTATCACATGTTGTATTATACTTATCTTATGGCAGCCTTCCATGACATGAAAAAATACGTTATGTTAGTACTCAGTTGAGTAAGGTACCGGGTGCCCATCGCGGCCCATCGGTTTGGGTCGTGACAGTCCGATTGACACTTGGGGCCCCCATGGCAACATATCAATAAGTTTGAAATCATTAAATGGGCTCGCTTGAATTCTCGAAATGCCCGAAAAGACATTAAAACTAAGAACCACGCCCCAAAACCAATTGAATCAAACTTATGAACTTCAAGTTCTTCAATATACTCCCAATGCGCCGAAATGTACTTAAACTACTCGGTTTAAATGACATTACAAAACTATTCTCGGTCTCATGATCCCATTGGGACCTCGATATCACCAAAACTTGCTCCAAGAACTTCTAAAACATTCAAAGAATCAACTTTCACTATTAGGCACCAAAATGCCCTAGGTCATCCAAACTCGATCCGAGCATACGCCCAAGTCCAAAGTCATCATACGAACCTATTGGAATAAGTTAAATCCTGATTCCGAGGTTGTTTACTCAAATTATTGACCCATGTCAAACTTAGCCTTTTAAGGACAACTTAAGGAATCAAGTGTTCCGATTTCAACCCAAACCCTTTTAAATCCCAATATAACCATCCCCGCAAGTCATAAAACAGTAAAAGCATATATGAAAAGTCTTATTTAGGGGAATGTGGTTCTAGAAAATAAAATTACCGGTCAGGTCGTTATATTCTTCACCATCCATGCTAGATAGCAATGCATGGTGGCCATATTTACTGAAATTTAACATTCTGCCGCGGAAGATCTTGGGGGAATAGAGGTTCATCATGTGAGCTAGGGATAGCTTCTCTCCCATTTCATGGCACAAGCGTAAAAGACAAGCAATCGTCCTCCACACAAACAGACTTACTTGTGCCAACACACCTGGTAGAGGAGGAAGAACTCCACAATGATGGAGTCAAGATCTCCACTCAAAGAAAACGCTCCCAAAGTGAAGGGATACGTATAGAAATGTGTAAAACCTTTTTTGGGTAGGGTTACCCACACTGCCAGATCGGGAGAAATAATGACTAAATCCCGGCAACAACAATCTTCCTTCATAGCAGGAATATTGGATGGACGGATAGAAGAAAGGTATCTGCCAACGGCTCATGTACGAGGGTTAGTAGAAAGAAATTTCTCTTTGAAGTCTTTAGTTGTGATAAGGCTTTTGGGGATGATGGTGCTCGCTGTAGGAGGAGCAGTCTCATCGGCTTTGCTCTCGTTCTTCAAGAAACTAAGGTTTTTAGAGAAGAAGCCATTATGTGTTAGAGAAGAAGGAAAAACTTTTATCATATAAAGAAAATTAAAGAAAGGTTGGAGACAGAGTACGAGTTGAATGAAGAGAGTTTGAGAAAGTTTGAAGAATTATGAGGTGGGAATGAATGAGTTTGATACGTATAAGTGAAGAAATAGAAGGTTAAAATCATGGCCATAATTACCTCGATAACTGGCAAAACTAATGATAAATCAGGGGATGACGCATATTCAAGGCATTAAATATGGAGAGACGTGTATCTAATCAACCTTCAGAAAACTTTTCAAAGAGGGCCAGTGAATTTCCCGCCAAAAGAGGTGTTTTCTACAAATTTTCCGGTGACATAAAGTTACACCACCGGAAAGGGGACTGCCTATATAGGATAAAATATATTTACATTAAATGATCGAATAAGGAGTGACACATGGAGCCGAAAATAGAAGACAATTGAATCTGAAGGCGACGATCTTGTCTATTACCTGAGAGAATAATACTCACAAATATAAAATAAATACTTGCCACCCGGTAGCATTAAGTGAGGAATATTCTATAGCATTAAATACACGATCTTTTGCAGAGAATGTAACATTTATTTCTTATCACTATACTTTCTTCAATAGCCCTCATAATTGACGTTAAATAGGGGCTTGATTGTAGGACTTATTTTCCTAGGTGCAGCTTTAAATAGTAAGCTCTATTATCATTTTAGGGGATATGAATTTTCTCGCAAATAGATGCTACATTCTCTTCAAAACCAATATAATGCTCCGCCCGAAAGCCTGACTCCCGGAATTGCCATTATGCTATTTTATCTCAATCCCAAGGCTAAGTATCATATTTTTATCTAATTCATCTATTATTTCAGGACTAAATTAATTCTCTATAAACTACGTATAACTTTAACTATACCGAACGTTAATGTTAATACAACATAGATTTCCTAATGTCGCTTGGTTGTTACAAGCATTGCTAGATATTAGTTTAGTGGCCCCTAAGCCTTCTGCATCTTCTTCGATGAGCTTCAAAATAGTAGCACATGAGATCAAAATATATAGTGGAGTTTTTGGATGGGCCCTTCTTCTTCCTTGTTGTGCTAGTGCATGGGCTACTTTGTTAGTCTTCCTTAAGCAGTGTCTAACTTGACGATTCCCTAGTTTCTTCATTAGGTACCTGCATTCAACATCAATACTTGTCACGACTCGGAATCCCCACCATCGGGACCGTGATGGAACATAACATCACACTTGCTAAACAAGCCAACGTCAGAGGTTTAACTAGCCAAATCCTTTACGTTTCAATGATTATATACTATTACCAATACTATAACTATTACTACCCAGAATCCAGTGTCGCAATCCATGAACGCTTTACTACAAACATATGTTCGAAAGAAGATATAACTATTTATGAAGGGAAGTAAAAATTGTAAAATGTAGGAGCATAGAAGGGGACGCTAGGGCCCGCGGATGTCAGCAGGACCACCTTGTGTCTCCTAGCTGAAAATATTTGCACCTGACCTCTTGATCAGCCACTACCTGCTCCAAAATCTGCATAGAAAGTGTAGAGTGCAGTATCAGTACAACCGACCCCATGTACTGGTAAGTATTGAACCTAACCTCGACGAGGTAGTGACGAGGCTACGGCGGGGCAATTACAATATAACCTGCAAATAATGTATAATAAAAGCAGAAAGAAGGACAGGACAAAACAAAGAAGTAACTTGCAAGGATGGAATACAGAACTTAAGTGTCTTATTAGTATCCAGCAATAACCAATCCTTAAGTAAAACGCAAAGCTACAAAATAACTTATATAGTATAAGAAAGATACACAAACACATAAACTAATGTGGCGTGAATCCCGATCCCACCATATATCAATATCAATATGAATATTCACCCTTACTACACCATATCAATCAACCCTTATTCTCATGTTGCGGTGTGCAACTGATCCCACAGTATAATAGCATTTTACCCTTATTCCTCCCCAATATATCACCCTTATTCCTCCTGTTACGGCGATTAACCCGATCCCACCATATCAGCATCAATTACTCAATAAGTACAAAAATTTCACCATTTAATTCAAAACTCTTCACAATATTCAATCCTCAAACCAAAGCAAACGGAAAGCTTGTACATTATGAAACTTCACACAAATAATACTACTTAGCTAAAACAATTCAAAATATACCATAAAACACCAATCAACCATTTTAATCCAATAATATGAGACAATGAAACCACGGGGTAGGTAATACCTTCAACAATCAAAAACAAATAGCAATTAAGCATAGAAATACCAGTAAAGTATGTAGCAGTTAAGGCAGGGAAAGGCAATACAGGAAGAACGGGAAGGAAACAAGCAAAATAGATAAATTGGTGGCACATGGGTACTCGTCACCTCACCTATACGCCAGTCACATGGATTTTCACATAGTAAATAAGTCAAGGGTTCCTAATCCCTCGAGTAAAAGTTAGACATGACACTTCCCTCGCTCTAACTACCAAACTCAAAGCTCAATCACAACTTTTCCCTTCACACAAGCCTCCAGACCAATAGAATTTAGCAAATTACCAACCAAACGATTCGATTTAAGCCTTAGGAACTACCAACGATAGCCAGGAATTCAATTTAGGAAATTTTTAAAGAAGTCAACAAAAATCAACACCTGGGCTTGCTTTGTCCAAACCCGAAATCGGACCAAAACTCGATTACCCATTCACCCCCAAGCCCGGATAACAATTGGTTTTGAAATCCGACCCCAATTTGAGGTCTAAGTCCCAATTTCCCAAAAATCCCTAATTCTACCGAAACCCCCAATTTCTACCATGGAATCCTAGATTTTTGGTTGGAAATTCATAAGATGTGATGGGAAATTGGAATAAAGTGGGTTAGGATACCAAAGTTTTGGGGAAGAATTGGTCTTAGGAGAATAGCCTCTAGGGTTCTAGGATTTGAAAAATGTGGAGAATGGGAGAAAATCCAACTTAAGTTTTGATCAATTGCAAGTGTCACATTTGCAACCTGGGGTTCACAAATGCGAGCCCCACAAATGAGAATAACCTATCGCAAATGCGAAGGTTTCACATTCCTGTATTCATTGCATTTGCAACAAATAGTTTGCAAATGCAACTCTGATCCTTCCGCAAATGCAACCACATTATTGCATTTGCGATCATTGTTGTCCAGGTTCCACTTCCAATTGCGAAGATTTGTCCGCAAATGCAAAAACTGGCTCCCCGTAAATAAGACCTCCTAATCGCAAATGCGAACTAGTGCTGGCTCAGTTTAACTTCACAAATGCAAAGAATTTGGTTGCAATTGTGAGTCTGCTAGCATGGGAAATGTTCGCAAATGCGAACAATGATCTCGCAAATGCGAGATCAGCACCAGTCACAGAAATTGCATAACTGCAATGCTCTAAGTCAAATTTTCACTCCTTGGCCTATCCAAAACTCACCCGAGCCCTCGAGACTCCAAACCAAGCATGAACACAAGTCTAAAAACATCATACAAACTTTCTCGCGCGATCAAATCTCCAAAATAACACCTATAACTACGAATTTAGCACCAAATCAAATGAAATTCTCAAGAACACTTTAAAATTTCTATTTTCTCAACTAGACGTCTGATACTGTCAAAACACAAGTCTGTGTTCGTTTACCCAAAATATTGATCGAAGACAACTAAATCAACTTTTAAAGGAAAAAATTATTATTTTTATCAACTTTCAACATAAAATCTTTCCGGAAACACTCCCGGACTGTGCATGCAAATTGAGGAGGAATAAAATGAGATTTTGAAGGCCTCGGAACACGTAATCTAGTTCTAGAACATAAGATGACCTTTTAGGTCATCACATTCTCCACCTCCAAAACAACCGTTTGTCCTCGAACGGATATAGAAAAGTACTTGAGCTGGTGAAAAGGTGGGGATATCTGCTCCCCATATCGGACTCAAACGCCCAAGTAGCTGCCTCAACAAACTAACCTCTCCACTGCACTCGAACCGAAGGATAAATCTTCGATCTCACCTGACGAACTTGCCAGTCTAGAATAGCCACCGACTCCTCTTAGTAGGTCAAATCCTTGTCCAATTGGACACTGCTGAAGTCTAACACGTGGGATGGATCGACGTGATACTTCCGAAGCATAGACACATGAAACATTAGATGCACCACTGATAAACCTGGTGGTAACGCAAGTCTGTAAGCCATATTTCCCATTGATCAAGAATCTCAAAAGGCCCGATGTATCTAGGGCTCAACTTGCCTTTCTTTCCAAACCTCATTACACCTTTCATGGGTGACACATAGAGCAACACTCTCTCTCCAACCATAATACCATATCACGAACTGACTGATCTGAGCGATGTCTAGCCTGAATGATCTTAGCCTTATCCAAGGCAACCCCTACCAAATCTGACCCAACATTCGAGCCTCCTCCGACACAAAGCATCCAACAAGCGATCGACACAGCCTACCATATAATGCCTCATAAGGAGCCATTCGAATGCTCGACTGGTATGTGTTATTGTAGGCGAACTCTACCATGGGCAAGAACTGATACCATAAACCACTGAAGTCAATAACAAATGCACGGAGCATATCCTCAAATAGCTGAATAGTGCACTCAGACTGTCCATCCATCTGAGGATTAAATGTTGTGCTAAACTCAACCTGCATGCCTAACTCACACTGCACTACCCTCCAAAAATGCGAGGTGAACTGCATACCTCGATCCAAAATGATAGACACGGGCACACCATGAAGGCGGATGATATCACGGATATAAATCTCTGCCAACCGCTCTGAAGAATAGGAAACTGCCACAGGAAAGAAATGTGCTGACTTGGTCAATCTATCCACAATAACCCAAACTGCATCAAACTTCCTCTGAGTCCGTAGGAGTCCAACAACAAAATTCATAGTGATACGCTCCCACTTCCAATCAGGAATCTCTATCTACTGAAGCAAACCACCAGGTCTCTGATGATCGTACTTTACTTGCTGACAATTTAGACACCGAACTACTTATACAACTATATCCTTTTTCATCCTCCTCCACCAATAATGTTGCCGCAAGTCCTGATACATCTTGGCGGCACCTGGATGAATAGAATACCGGCAACTATGGGCCTCTTCTAGAATCAACTCATGAAGTTCATCCACATTAGGCACACAAACACGACCCTCCAACCTCATAAACTGATTGGCTAAGGACTGAACATCTAATGCAAGTGGTCTCTCACCGATGGAATGTACGCAAGGCTGCCCATACTAGTTGAATTCCTACTCAAAGCATCGGCCACCATATTGGCCTTCCAGGGATGATACAAGATGGTGATACCATAGTCTTTCAATACCTCCAACCACCTCTTCTACCTCAAGTTGAGCTGTTTTTGCTTGAATTAATACTGCAAACTCATATGATTCGTGAATACCTCACATGATACGCCATATAGATAGTACCTCTAAATCTTCAGCATATGAACAATGGCTTCCAGCTTCAACTCATGAACAGGATAATTCTTCTCGTGAACCTTTAGCGGCCGTGAAGCATATACAATAACCTTGCCACCCTGCATCAATATCGCACCAAGTCCAATATGAGATGCATCACAATATACTGTATAGGGCCCTAAACCTGTAGGCAACACCAACACCGATATTGTAGTCAAAGCTATTGTGAGCTTCTAAAAGCTTACTTCACACTCATCTGTTCATCTGAACTGGGTACCCTTCTGAGTGAACCCGGTCAACAAGGCTGTTATAGATGAAAACCCCTCCACAAACCGATGGTAATAACCTGCCAAACCCAAGAAACTATGGATCTCCATGGCTGAAGTAGGTGTAGGCCAATTCTCAACGGCCTCATTCTTCTTATGATCAACCTGAATACCCTCTGGTAATACAACGTGACCTATGAAAGCAACTAAACTCAACAAAAACTCACATTTTAAAAACATAGTATATAGTTGGCTGTCTCTTAGAGTTTGAAGTACGATCCGAAGATATTGTTCGTGCTCCTCTCGGATGTGGGAGTAGATCAAGATATCATCAATAAACATAATCACAAAGAAATTCAGGTAAGCCTTGAACACCCGGTTCATCAAATCCATAAATACTGCTGCGGAATTTTTCAAGCCAAATGACATCACCAGGAACTCATAATTCCCATATCGAGTCCGAAAAGCTGTCTTAGGTACACTGGATGCCCCTATCCTCAACTGATGGTAGCCAGACCTAAAATCAATCTTTGAAAAAACTTTGGCACCCTGAAACTGATCAAATAAGTCATCAATCCTTGGAAGTAGATACTTGTTATTGATGGTGACTTTGTTCAACTGCCGGTAATCTATGCACATCCTCATCGATCCATTCTTCTTCTTTACAAACAACATGGGCGCACCCCAAGGCGAGACACTAGGTCTAATAAATCCTTTATCAAGCAAATCTTGCAACTTCTCCTTCAACTATTTCATCTCTGACGGGGCCGTTATCAAGCAAATCTTGCAACTTCTCCTTCAACTATTTTATCTCTGACGGGGCCATATGGTATGCCAGAATAGAAATGGGTTGAGTGCCTAGAACTAAATCAATACAGAAGTCAATATCCAAGTCGGGTGCTAGCCCTTGCAGGTCTACAAAAAATACCTCTAGAAACTCCCAAATAACTGGTACAGGATCCATGGAAGGAACCTCCACACTAGAATCACGAACATAAGCCAAATAAGCCAAACACCCCTTCTCGACCATACGCCGAGCCTTCATATAAGAGATAATCCTACCGGTAGAATGACCAGGATTCCCCTTCCACTCTAATCGAGGCAACCCCGACAAGGCTAAGGTCATTGTCTTGGCGTAATAGTCCAATATAGCATGATAAGGTGACAGCCAATCCTTCCCCAAAATGACATCAAAATCAACCATATTGAGAAGTAGGAGATTACACTAGTCTCAAGAACCCCAATAATAACCACACACCATCGATAGACATGATCTACAACAACAGAATCCCTTACCGGTGTGGACGCATACACGGGAGAAATCAAAGAATCATGAGGCACAACCAAATATGAAATAAAGTAAGATGACACAAAGGAGTATGTAGACCCTGGATGAAATAGTATTGATGCATCTCAACTATAAATTGAAATAGTACCTGTGATAACAGCATCAGATGACTTAGTCTCAGGCCTAGCTAGGAAAGCATAACATCGGGGCTGGGCCCTACTACTCTGAACCATATCTCTAGGATGGCCTCTTGCTAGCTAGCCTCCACCTCCAGCGGCCTGGCCTCTACCTCTAGCGGCCTGACCTCCACCTCTAGCAAGCTGAGCAGGCGATACCGCACCCAGTGTCAGAATAATGGCACAAGAACCCAGCTGTTGTGGTGGAATGCCCACTAATCTTGGATAGGTCCTCTGGATATGCACATAATCACCACACTCAAAACATCCATCCTGATACTGGCTGTGAAAACTGAGACACCCGAACGAGCTGAATGACCGCAATAATAACTCTGAAGAAGAGGTGCACTGATAGAAGCTGGTGGTGCACTATAAGTTGGCTGCCCTAAAGAAGGTATATAGGGACCACGACTCTCTAAAGCTCAATAGGATGCCTGAAGTGCTGAATGAAATGGCCTGGGAGGATGGTGCCTACCAAAGGTACCTCGACCTTTAGATGAGGCCCCCATTGAATCCAGCGAAGTGACACAGCCCCTTGTCAGATCCCTAACCACTCCCCTGAGCTAGAACCATCTCAACTCTCCTAGCAACATTGGATACATCCTAGAAGGAAATCTCACTCGCAATCTCCTTATCCATCTGCAATCTGATAGACTGAGTAAGTCCTTTAATAAACCTCCTCACCTATCTCTCTGGATGGGAATTATAAGAAGAACGTGATGGACCAAATGAACAAATTGAGTCTCGTACTGAGTTACGGTTATACTGCCCTACTGGAGACGTTCGAGCTGCCTGTGATAGTCCTCTCTCAATGTAATAGGAAGGAACTCCTCAAGAAATATCTGAGAGAACTAGTCCCAAGTAAGAGCAGGCGAACCAATTGGTCTGGTCAACATAAAATCCCTCTATCATTTCTTGGCGGAACTCGACAAATAAAATATAATAAAGTTGGCCATATTGGTCTCTACTATCCCCATATTCCGAAGAACCTCATGATAGCTGTCCAAATAATCCTGGGGTTCCTCTGAAGATGCACTGCTAAAGTGAACTATGAAGAGCTTGGTAAACCTATCCAATCTCCACAAAGTCTCAGAAGATATAGCTGACCCGTCACCGGCCTGTGCCGCTGCTCAACTGAAGAAGCGGTATGTATCCTTGCCATATGTAAAAGAACAAGAGTAGAGGGTTCAATTTAGCATTGAGAGAACAAAATCGCTCGACAAAGAATAGTACAAGTGAAATGTTTCCTAAGCTCTGTAGCCTCTGGAGGATAAGCACAGACGTTTATGTGAAAAAGCAATGGGTTGTTGGCAAATGTCTCATGTGGTGGAAAGAAAGGGAGGTTGTAGATTTGATTCATATTGAGAAGTGAGTTGTTGATGGTAATGCCTGGGTTGCAAATATTGTGGGGTATGGTAGTATTGGTGGCGGTAGTGGTGGTAATGGCATTTGTGGATGCATGTGTTGGTGGAAGTGTGGAATGTGGTTTCCCATTTGTACTTGGATATTGATAGGCCAAGGGGTTCGTTGGGGAGGGAGAACTATAGGAGTTTGACTCCTACGCATGTGAATTAATAAGCTTGGAATGAGGAGTCGATAGGTCTAGTATTGGAGGAGAGGAGTGATTGCTTGTAGGAGTAGGAGATGATTGCAAATCTTTTGCGTAGGATTGGGTTTGTATGGGATTAGTTGGAGGTATTGCGTTATAGGGTTTGTGAGTGATAGTTGTAAGTCTTTGCATAGCCACTTGGCCAGTGATTTTTGCCAAGTATTCTTGAGTGGCACTATTAACAGGTGAGTTAGAGGCGTGACCAGTGGTTAACGCGACATGAAAAGATTGTAATTTGGGACTTTGGGGGATGTGTTTGGCTAAATCAGTAGTGTAATTCTCATTTATGAAAATGTTTATGGGTTTGCAAGGCTGTGATTTGTTTTTAGTATTTGGGAGTTGTGGCACATGTGCGCCACTAGTCTAAATGAAAGGAGAAGGGTGCATTAGTTGCGTCAAAGGGGTTTCATTGGGGGAACAACAGTTGCTTGGAGAAAGATCAATCTCTTGACGACTGGTGGATTCATTGGTGGGGGAATTAGAGGGACGGTCACAATAGCTATTATTTTTGGATTTATAAACAAATTTTTGAGTGTTTAAGTATTTACATGTTTCTGCATAAAAAATACAAACGTTAATACTTGTCGCAAGAGAATGGTTAGTCTTCAGGTTCGCTTCATTTGTTGGTATCTCTTTTGAATTGTAAGTACCAAAGGCTCCGCTCATGTTAAATTGGACCATGTGCCATTGTTTTTGTTGTTATGGAGATGCAACTTCCTGTGTGTGATCCGCCTCTGCTTCTTTGTTATTAATAAGGAGTTTATCCGCAGCTACTTCATGTTTCAGAATGGTTGGGTGTTGTATAGGGAATACACATTGAGTGTGGACAATGTGTCCGCATAGATGATAGAGAAAGTTCTTTCCCTCATAAAAAAAATCTCTTATTTGTGGGAGCCTATGTAGATATGAGATTGTACTGGTTCCTCTAATGATACATGTTTACACTTACATGCATATCTCCCACGTGTTAGGTTTTAGTTTTAATGATGAAAAATAATATAACTACTTTTGGTATAGGAACTCAAGGAAGCATCCAAGATTGAAGAAATCAAAAGGAAGGAATCAATTAACCATCTGGAGATTTGGAATGAAAATCATTTAGAGATTGATTGAAATGGAAAAGAAGCATTGAAGATCTTGCAAGATAATCAATCAAGCTGCTATTTTCGGAAGGATCAATAATCAAAGAGTAAAACCTGCGTTGTCAAAGACAGTAGAAGGAAAGATATCAACGAGGAAGAGCAACGACAAGCTGATAATTTCGAAAGGGCCAGCAATCAAGGAGTAAACCTCACTCATCAAGATCTGTAGAAGGAAAGCTATCAATGCCCACTCATCAAGGAAGAGCAACGGTAAATAACCTTATTCTTGGAAAGATATTTCCAAAGATCAAATCTCTTGGTTTGTCAAATCTCTGCAGCAAACGACCTCCTACAATGTATTTATACATATCCTTAAGGCTTAGAGAAATATACTTTGATTGAACCAAATACCCGTTCTTTGTTCTACTACAAACAAACATTGTAGCTCTACTAGATCTGCTATGTAACAAGTTAAAGAAGAAAGAGAGAACAATACTGGTGAGGCATTGTATCAATGAGAAACGAGTGATATAGGAACTGAGCTATAGTTGTAGATCACATCATTCACTGTGTACTCAAGAATCTCATTCACTAAAAGAGAACTCCCTTGCACCCAAGGGGCCTGGGTTAAGATTCATATTGAATCCGAACCAGCATAAAAATACCGGTGTCTTTAATTCCTACACTTTATTTGTGCATCTTAAATTCTGCCCTTACTGTTATCAAGTATTACATCTAGTCGACTAATTAGAAAACTAATCAAATTGTAAAATATA
>MU680126.1:6121-23666 GCA_026770625.1 Nicotiana glauca | reverse complement strand
TCCCCCCCCCCCCCCCCTTCTTGTACTTTCAATTGGTATCAGAGCAAGGCTCACATTTTTCTTTTGCTTAACAGCTTGTGAGAAAATATCATGGAAAATCAAGTAATTGTAGGAGCACTCTTCCAAGAAGGAACTTCGCAAGTGAGGCCACCATACTTCTTGGACAATTTTTTTCTCCTAGAAAGTGCGTATGGAAATATACACAAAAGCCCATGATGCTAAAGTTTGGAGAGTTATCAAAAAGGGGAACTATCCTCTGCAAGCTGCTGCTCAACCACTTGCTGATCCAGAAGATATAGATTTATATACAGATGAGAAAATACTTGTTGTACAAGTCAACAATAAGGCAAGAAATTTGCTCTACAATGCTATAAGTTGTGAAGAGTATGAGAAAATCTCCAATTGCGATACAGCCAAAGAGATATGGGATAAACTTGAAGTAACATACGAAGGAACCAGCAAAGTAAGGAAACACATATCAACATGTTTGTTCATGATTATGAACTCTTTCAGATGAAAGAATGAGAATCCATGGAAGAGATGTTTGCCCAATTCAGCAAAATCATTAGCGACCTAAAAGTTTTTGGCAAACCATACTCAAGAGGTGATCAAGTTAGGAATATTCTTAGAAGCCTACCCGCTACTTGGCATACCAAAGTGGTCACACTTGAATCATAAGATCTGAATAAGCTATCATATGATGAACTTCGAGGAGAACTCATAGCATTCGAGAAAACTTATCTCAAAAAACAAACCAGGAAGAAAAGAAGAAAACAGTTGCATTCAAAGCCACAAGTGAATTAGCAGAAAATGATATCGATGATGAACCTAAAGCTCTTCAAGAAAAGATTGCCATGGTGTCAAAAAATATGGATGGTTTAATGAGAAGATACAGGAATGCGAGAAGAGGAAGAAAGCCACCCAGGCGATCTAATCAATATATGAACAAGACAAAATTGATGGCAGATACTATAAGTGTGGAAGATTTGGGCATATTCAAGTTGAATGTCCAGATCTAAAAAGAAAAATCTCCAGAGGCTTCAACAAGAACATATTATTTGGAAGATGGAGTGATGAAGACAGTTCATAACACGAAGAAATAACAAATCTTTGCTTCATGATAATTCTGGAAAATGACATGAACAAACTTTCAGGATGCTGGACAGATGAGGACACTTCAGCCGATGAATGCAAAGATGACAATGAGAACTGTTTCATGGCATGAGGTGAAACAAGCGAGGAACACCACAACAGGAGTCGCAAAGTAAAATAGTACTTAGATAGTGTGTGTTCCAGTCACATGATAGGTGATAAAAACATATTTAAGAAAGTTACAAAAATAGATAGAGGAAGTATTAAGTTCGGCGATAATTCAAAAGGAAAAATAGTCGGTGCCGGAATAGTCCCTTTCAATAACAACTGTGATATCATTGAGGTCTATCTCGTTGACGAACTTAACTACAATATTTTGAGTATAAGTCAGCTATGCGACTCAGGGTATGACGTAAAGTTCAAGAAAACAGGTTGTGCTATTGAAGATGAGACAGGTAAAATAATCCTCCCAGGTAAAAGGAATGAAAATGTATATATTCTTGATAGATTTGAAAATATATATGGTCATATCTTTTTAACATCCATATCCAATGATCCTTGGTTATGGCATAAGAAACTTGGTCATTCAAGCATGCATTTGATAGACTAACTTTCCAAGCATGAGTTAGTTATTGGTTTAACTAAACTAAATTTCTCTAGAAATCATATAAGTGATTCTTGTCAAATTGGAAAACAAACTAGAAATTCCTTCAAAAACAACGATATTGTATCTACCTCTATGCCTTTGCAATTTCTTCACATGGATTTATTTGGGCCTACTAGAACTGCTAGCATGAGGAAACAATATACTTTTGTTATTTGTTGATGATTACTCATATTTTACTTGGGTAATTTTCTTACCTAATAAAGATGAAGCGTTGAAATTTTTTGATATTTTCAGTAAGAAGGTTGAAATAGAAAAGGGGTATCTGTTTACAACAATCCAAAGTGATCATGGAGGAGAATTTGAAAGCAGAGCATTTGAAGACTTCTGTAATGATAAAGTATATACTCACAACTTCTCCGCACTGAGATCACCCAACAGAATGGAGTCGTTGAAAGGAAATATAGGACCCTGCAAGATATGGAAAGAATTATGATACTAGAATGTTCACTGCCAAATCACTTTTGGGAAGAAGGAGTAAGTACTGCATATCACATTCTCAATCGATGTCTCATAAGGCCTATTTTGAAGAAAACACCTTATGAACTATGGAAATGTAAATGAGCCAATATTACTTACTTTCATCCGTTTGGAAGTAAGTGTTTCATTCACAATAATCGTAAGGAAAAACTTGGAAAATTCGATCAAAAAAGTGATGAAGATATTTTTATGGGTTATTCATTGAACAGTAGATTTTTTAGAGTTTATAATAAACACACACTGTGTGTGGAAGAATCAGTACATGTTATATTTCATGAAAATAACACTTCGGTCAAGAAAGGAATTATTACAGGTGATGAAGATCAAGCTCAAAAAATTCAGAAGACAACCAAATCTCATGAGTCGACTAATAAATCTAATGATGTGATAGAGTCAACAAATGAAACCAATAAAAATCCACCAGAATCTCCGAAGGAGGCAACTACTCATATAGTTCGTCCAAATGAATGGAGAAGCGAACCTGAATGTCCTCAAAAATTTGTCATAGGAGATCCAAGTGAGGGAACGAAAACCATGGGAGCTCTCAAGAAGTAAGCAAACATAAGCACTAATTTCTCAAATTGAGCCAAAGAAAATAGAGGAAGCTCTGAAAGACCCAAGCTGGTTGCAAGCAATGCAGGAAGAGTTAGATCAATTCGACAAAAATCAAGTATGGAAACCTATACCCAAACCTGAAAATATTTCTGTAATTTGAACAAAGTGGGTCTTCAGAAACAAGCTGAATGAGGATGGAAAAGTTTCAAGAAACAGATCCAGATTAGTTCCTCAAGGATATTCATAACATGAAAGAGTCGACTATGACGAAACCTTTGTCCTTGTAGCTCAAATGGAATCTATACGAATTCTTCTTGCATATGCATCCTTTAAGAGATTCAGGCTATTCCAGATGGATGTTAGAAGTGCTTTTTTGAGCGGTTTCATTGAAGAGGAAGTATACGTGAAACAACCTCCTGGGTTTATTGATTCAAATTTTCCCTACCATGAGTATAAGCTGACCAAAGCATTGTACGGACCGAAACAAGCTCCACGGGCATGGTACGAAAGACTCGGCTCATTTCTTATTGATCACAGATTTACAAGATGTAAAGTAGACACTACTCTATTTATTAAAAGATCATCAGAAGGTAATCTCATTATTCAAATTTATGTTGATGATAATATATTTGGTAGTGCTTATCCTCTTCTGTGCAAGGAATTTTCATATCTTATGCAAAGTGAGTTCGAAATGAGTATGATGGGAGATCTAACATTCTTTCTTGGACTTCAAATTCAACAATCTAAAGAAGTAACATTCAAATATCAGACAAAATATACAAAGGAGCTGATCCAAACATTCGATATGAGCAATGCTAAAGCTATTGGCACACCAATGAGTCCTTCAACAAGTCTCGACAAAGATGAAAAGGGAATCCCTGTTGATGATATTAAGTATCGTGGATTGATTGGCTCACTTCTTTATCTAACTGCTAGTCGACCAGATAGACGAAATACATAAACGGCCCCTTCAAGTTGTCCTTAACGACCAGCTGAACACCCCAACTCATCCATTTACCATTTAAATACTTCAAGTGTTTATTAAGTGTATCAAGTAAACACCCGAGTACTGAAGACTCTATGTGTGAGCTACACTTGCCAATGATGTATCAAATGAGCCAATTAAAAAATGACACGTGTCAATTGGAATAAAAATTGACACATAGTTTAAAAAAAGAAAATACATTAAAAATAAAATAGAAACATTCTTCCTTTACTTTTTTAAATAGCAGCACTATCCCTATCCCCTCCCCCTTCCCCTCCCTTTCATCTTCATCTGCATTCATATCCTCCATTGTCAAAATGGAGAAATCTGTGCAATGGAGATTTTTTTTTCTTTCTACTGCAATGAGAACAGACAAGGGGGCAACAACTCTGCCTTTTTTGGTAAACTCAATCAAGATCAGATGTAAAAAAGTTTTCTTTCCCCTATGGTGGTTTCATGGTGGGTTAAGGTGATTTTATTAAGAAGAATGGAAGAAAAGAGGCTAAGTTTGTGTTAACGTTTCCTATCCAAAGAGATATTCCAACCTCAATTATTTGGTTACCGGATTCATGGATCAGATTATTTATTGTTGTAAATGATTAAAATTTAAAAATATGAATTTTGTTTGATTTAGATGTGGTGAAGAAGTGGTTTGGTGAAGATGGAATATTTTGGGAAGAAAGAGAAATTAATTTGTGGAAAATAAAATATAATGGGACCCACATAAAATAAAGTTAAATTTAAAAGAAAGAAAAAAACCCTTAATTTTAAGGATTTCACGCGCTTAGAATTGAGTGTAACGCACACACTTTTCCATATCAATGTGAAGGGTTCACGAGGTCGTACTTTAGTGGAGAAGAAGTGTCCAACTGAAAATAGGCTCAGTTGAGGTGTTCAGTTGGTCGTTGAGGGCAACTTGAAGGGGCCGTTTATGTATTTTGCCGACCAGATATTATGTTTAGTGTCTGCAGACGTGCCAGGTTTTATTCAGCTCCTAAGGAATTATATTTGACAGCAGTAAAAAGAATTATTCGATATCTCATTAGAACCCTCTCACGGATTATGGTATCCACGATCTAACAATTTTAAATTAGAAGGTTTTTCATACGCGGATCTTGCAGGTGATAAGGAAGATAGAAAAAGCACCAGTGGAACATATCAATTACTTGGAAAGGCACTAGTATCTTGGAACAGTGAAAAGCAAGGATAAGTTGCATTATCCATGACTGAGGCTGAGTATATTTCCATTGGACAATGTTGTGCACAATTACTATGGATGTCTCATCAATTGGGTGACTGTGAATTATTCTTTAAACCTATTCCAATTTTTTGTGATAACTCTAGTATTATTTGTTTATCTAGGAATCATGTGCATCATTCTAGGGCTAAGCATATAGATATCAAGCATCATTTTATTAGAGATCATATTCCTAAAGGAAATATAGAAATAATTTTTGTTGGAACTATTGATCAACTAGCGGATATAGCCATTACTAGAGGATAGATTTTGCTCTTTAAGAGAATTACTTGGTATTGTTTGCATTAATCATTAATCTTGGGGCCTATGTGTTACTATTATTTCTTTATTCCTAATGTTCAAACTTTGTTGTTTTCTAATCATTAATTGTGCTTCCGATTTCCCTCTCTTTTCCTCTTTTTTCACATCAGTTCAGAGTTCAAAGAAGGAAACCCAATCATTATGTCTGTTCAGTGATACCCCTTCCTTTTCTGTAATCAACCGTCAGAAAATCCTTTTTAATACCTGAAAACC
This sequence comes from Nicotiana glauca, assembly GCA_026770625.1. NCBI lineage: Eukaryota > Viridiplantae > Streptophyta > Magnoliopsida > Solanales > Solanaceae > Nicotiana > Nicotiana glauca. The sequence goes on along the minus strand of MU680126.1, from coordinate 18,119 downwards.
CTTTTCACTCTCGATCGTCCCCATTACCTAGAAACCCTCTCCGCAACTTTCTCTCACCAAAAGCTCTTCCATGACCAAACACTCAAAAAAAATCCTTCCCCCTCTACCAGGAAAAGTACTTGCTCCAGAACTAAACCCACATCTCAACCTCTAGAACAGGTAGACCTAGGTCCGATTATTCTGAAGGTGGTGCCTCCTCTCAGGCAGATCTTTCATACCACTCTCACACATTAGAAGAAAAAGCACTGGGAAAAAGGCCTATGGAAGAACCCCCTGAATCATTTACTCCAAAGAAGCCGAAAATATATCTCTCCAGCTCTTTAGAGGCTTACCTAAATTTTCGGGACTCTCTAAGTAGGGATTTTTTCATCTTTTTGAAAGACAAGCCAACTGCTCATAGGAGGGTAGTCGACCTTGATGACATGGACGACCTAAATTGTAAGGTAAAAGATCTATTTGTACATCAGGGCTGGTCTAAATTCTTTTCTATTCCTCCTCCTAAAGTCTCTGAACCCCTAGTGAAAATATTTTATGCAAATCTTCGTTCTAGTAAGCCTAATAAGTTGGAATCCTTTGTGTTAGGGAAGCGCATTGTTCTTGATTGTGTCATGTTTGATTCAATTTTCCAGTGTAAGTGTTCTAGTTTTCCCATGCTTTTCGAAAATTCCTGGCCCTATGACTTTGAAATCACTTTTGATCAAGGAAAATGGTGTATTGCTGAGTGTCCATCTGATTCTTTCCCAAATCAGTTAGGTCCTAGTGATGTTAGCTTTGAAACTCGTGTTCTAGCCCACAATGTTGCAACTACTCTACTTCCTCGTACTGGATCTTTCTCCAACTTCTCTCAAAGAGATAGCTTTCTTGTCTATTGCCTTGTAACAGGACTCAAGATTAAATTGTCTTCATGGGTCATCAATTTTATGATTGAAAGTGCTATTGATCCCAACAGTCTGTCCTATGGCGGTCATCACTCACATTCTAGAGGCACATAATATATCCATCTCAGAATATCCCTTCATATTTGTCTCAAAATCTTACAACCAGGGCGTTTGCAAGTATGGGGTATATGTGTGTGAAGGGATTAAGTCAAACATGCTCAACTTGATCCAAAAACCAAACCCTTTGTTTCCCATCATAGTCCCAGTGTCTCTGACCTTGCTGAGAAACTAGTTGCCATTGACAATCAACTCTCCACCATCAAAGATCTCCTTACTGCTACCCAATCCACTATTGGAAATATTCACGCTATCTCAAAAGAGACTGGTCTGATGTTTCAAAGATAAGAGTTGCAGCTCTTACAGTTAGGGAAAACACAGTGAAGGCATTCAAGGAGATCCATGATAGGCTTGATGGAGTGACTATCTCAGCCAATTCCAGCTTTGATCAACTAAAGTAGGCGATATGCAACACTCTTACCTAATTCTTGCGTCCTTAATGTGGAAGTTTAACACAATATTTTTTCTGTGCTATTTTGGACTGGAAAACCAGTCGTCTGGATAATTTATTTTCCTTTTGTTTATGTTGTCTAGACACTATGTATTATTTTGCCATAGCTCTGCTAGCATATCATGCTTATCGTATATAATATTTTAGTCTATAGCGTGTCGCTATCTTATCGCCTCTTTGCTGATGCGAAAAAGAGGGAGAAAGGATATCGATATTCGTGAAAATAGTGTAGGTACATCCATTGCAATGGAAGTCGATTATAGAAACTATAGGAGAAGAGAAGCTAACTAAAAGGATTCCCAACAGCACCTCTTTAGGGGGAGTCAGAGATCTTGCAGAAGCAGTCGACTAAAGAAAGCATGCACTGGGGGAGCCAACTACACTCATTGAGGAGGAGTGAAACACAAGGAAGTCAATCAATGTTTACATGCTCTATATATATATATATATATATATATATATTATATTATCATCACCAAAAAGAGGGAGATTGTTAGGTTTTAGTTTTAATGATGAAAAATAATATAACTGCTTTTCGTATAGGAACTTAATAAAGCATCCAAGATTGAAGAAATCAAAAGGGAGAAATAAATTAACCATCTGGAGATTCAGAACGTAAATCAATAAGAGATTGATTGAAATGAAAAAGAAGCATCGAAGATCTTGCAAGAAAATCAATCAAGCGGCTATTTTTGGAAGGATCAATAATCAAGGAGTAAAACCCGCATTATCAAAGCTTGTAGAAGGAAAGCTATCAATAAGGAAGAGCAACGGCAAGCTGCTAATTTCGGAAAGACAAATAACCGAGGAGTAAAAATCGCTCATCAAGATCTGTAGAAGGAAAGCTATCAATACTCTCTCATCAAGGAAGAGCAACGGCAAGTAACCTTATGCTTGAAAATAATCAATCTCTTTCCAAGGATCAAATCTCTTAGGTTGTCAAATCTGTTCAGCGAACGGCCTCCTACAAAGTATTTATAGACATCCTTAAGGCGTAGAGAAATATACTTTGATTGAACCAAATATCCTTTCTTTGTTCTACTGCAAACAAACGTTGTAGCTTTACTAGATTTGTTGTGTAAAAAGTTAGAGAAGAAAGAGAGAACAACACTGGTGAGGCATTGTATTAAAGAGAAACGAGTGATATAGGAACTGAGCTATTGGTATAGATCTTACCATTCACTGTGTACTCGAGAAGCTCATTCACTGAAAGAGAACTCCCTTGCAACCCAAGGGGACTGGACTAGGATTCACATTAAATTCGAATCGGTATACAAATTTCGGTGACTTTAATTCCTGCACTCTATTTCTACATCTTAAATTCCGCCCTTACTGTTATCGAGTTATTACATCTAGTCGACTAATTAGAAAACTATTCAACTTGTGGTAATTAAAATATAAAAATAAACAGCTCACACCCCTCTTGTACATTCACCACGAAGGGTATGCATTAATTTTTAGAAGGGTACCAATATTGCAACATCGTAAAATTTTGTGGGCAGTTGTGCTAATCTCACCCATATAGCAGAGTAGGTTTGGCTTTACTGGACACAAAATTAGTTTCATGTCGCTTTATGGAGAGGAAGTGGCCATACAGGAACCACGGTCCATTTTGCAACACTTTAACCATATTCTCCTCCTTGGAGAATTTGACAATGAAGTAGTCTGATCCTAAGTCGATCTGAGGAAAGTTCTCAGATGCTTTCCATTGTTCTTGTATTTTTATTTTTAGGTGGTGATGGAGGATATTCTTACCAATGACCTTGTTGATTAAAGAGAATCTCCATGGTGAGTTAATACGTTGTAGGTCGCCATCCGTAAGAGAAATTTTCTTAATATGGTTGAAGGTGGTTTAAGCGTTTGTTGGTGTGCCATGTAGTTGTTGTGTCTGCTCATGCTCTTGATACTTGCCATTTGTGTAGGGAACAATGTCCATATCGATAATACCTTTAGTGGCCAGTAAGTTTTCTTCGAAAGAGGTGGTCGTAGTGTGGATGATAATATCTCGAGGGTCAGGTGGTTTTGGAGGGGTAATGATATGTTGTTGCGGAGATGCATCGGTGATTGGCTTCATGGTGGTGAAGTTGTTGTTGAAAATGAAAGAGGATGTTTACAATAGGATAAAAATAAAACATTTATATATACTTTCTTAACAAATTAATGAAGAATGAAGTTTTCTTAAGATGAGTAGCAATTTGCAGCTCAAATTTTGATGGAGTCCACGGGTAGGGCAATAATGTGAGGTTGTAGGACTTTCTCACGATGAGTATATCGATCTTGATTATTTATATATATATGTAACCTTAACATTATGATTAAGATAGAGAATACGAGATAAAAACTCCGTAGAGATAAGAGTGGGCTTAAGAATTCCTTCATTAATATTATTCCATGATGCCTCAGCCATTTCTTGAAACTTAGCTATTGCCTCTTTTGTTGATATATCGTAGTATCTCATGCAGCACTCAATTCCTTTTATAATTTGTCCCCTTGCTTTTTCCAACCTGGAAGGCCGAATAGATTAGGGGCAGAGGTGGATCCAGGATTTTGAGGCTCCGGGTACCACAAATTTTGAACGTATTCATGTTACAAGTTACATTATTTAAACAGGATATAAATTTAATCGATTTGGTTTATTTGGATTCCGGTACGAGTTATTCGTCTTTGAGGTTAATATAGACAAATCGATTGAGCAAAAACATATGTAATAATTATGATAACTTGGCAAAAAAAAGCATAAGATTCTACTAGAATATGCATTTTGTACAAGAAAAAATGGCTTGTTATCAATTTATATTTAGATACTCAAAGCAAAAACTTATACTAATAAACACTCTAAATATTAAAATAGAAGTAAGTTTATGAACATTATTTAATTTAATATTTTCTATGAAAATCAACTCACTCGATATTATATACAATTGTCTTGCTTTATAGCAATTTGACAATAAAATAAACTTTCATCCTTGATGAGAACAGTAGCTTATTTAAGGATTTCTATTTATCTTTTATTTTTTAGTTTCTGCAAATAGTGGAGATTTTGTTTTTGACTAGGAAAAGATATACTTATGAAAGAAAAAGATTTTTATATTTCATGTTCAATGTTTAAAGAAAAAAGGAGAAAAGAAATTTCAAAATGAACTAATAAAATCAAAGAAAAAGTCAATAGAAACTAATAAACAAAAAAGAGCAATTAAGAAAAGAGAAAGAAGAAACAAAGGAGTAAAACTCCTCCAGTATCCATAAGTGTCTTAATGCAGACAAATAAAACTTTTTAGACGAGTGAAACAGGCTGGATTCGATCTCCCGCCTCCAGGCTGGAAATTGTAATGCCTTGCCAGTGGCACCTTGAGTGATTTTGTTACTGGGGGTGCCACCTATATTTTTTATACACATTCCTTCTATGTATACATGCATACATATATACTATTGCATAGTCTCGACCAAATCTTGTGGGTGCCGTACCACCCCGTCCCATACATATAGATCCGCTCCTGATTAGGGGTTAACTTATCAATTATCATCACAACACTTTGTTTGTCCAAATCTCATAAAATTAAAATTTGTGAGATACAACTCATACCTTGTGCGTTATTGTATCATTATTAACTCGGCATATAATCACACTAGATCCAAGAATTTCATGATTCTGTGACGACCACTCAAAATTCTGCTGTATAGCAGACTTCATGCCCAAATATGATGTTGTTTGCGAGGAAGTAAATGTTCAAATCCAACATTTGCCTGCTTGCATGTAAGAAGAAAAGATGAAAAAGCTTATACCTGATTGTCAATGGAGAAAGAATGGAAGCAGCCTAACTTGAAGTTAGACTATATAGAAGCAGCCTTTTTATTTTTATTTTTTTGGCAGTACTCAGCAGCCGTTGGATTTCTTTCATGGCGTCTCTGATGATCCAATATAATAGTATTCTTTTTGTTTTTAAGTTTTCTTACGTTAATTGTTTCTCAAGATAGTAGTCGTGTTGTGGGACATCATAAATATTTGCTGCACTTTAATTTGTGATAATCGCCAAACAAACAAGTTTGTAGACGGGGAATAACGTAGTGCATGCTCTAAAATGCTTAAGATTTCAACTGCTAATGCTGACTTGTAGATTCTACTTTTATGGCACTCTATTTTTCCTCATCATTCGTGGAAATGAGTCAACCAACCATGGATTTTATGAAGTATTCCAGCTATTCAAAAGGGTTTGGACAATATTTGGTGAAATTGAAATTTGAAAATAAATGGTATTTTGAAAATTAAAACTTTATAACATAAATTTCACTTAGTAAAAAAGTTGAAGTTCCACGCATAAAAATCATTATATCGCTTGAAATGAAACTTGTCACACTTCCATGTGGAGTACTCCCCTCGATAAAGGGAAAATGCATAAGTATCCCCTAGAACTTGAGTAAGATTTTTACTACACACTTAATCTCTGCGGGAATTCTAGTACCTCTTAAATTTTTTTTAAGTGAAATTATTACCATCTTCAGTGCTGACGTGGCACAAATAATCAGATAAGAATGGGGGTGTTGGTTTGCATGCGCTTTTACATATATTTTATTATTAAAACTGCTTCGATCAAGACCCTCATTCCTTTTCTTTCTTTTCACTTTCTGGTCAAGTCCTCCCCACATCTTCACAGCCTTTCCAGTAGTATTAGAAATCATGGCTATATATTCAACTTGAAAGAGAAAAATGACAATGCCGATGGAGGAGTGATTTGAAGAAAACTTTGATTGAGCAGGTTATGGTGTAGAAAGGATGCATAGGAGGTGGGCATGGGTAGTGGGCAAGGTGGTAGATCTGAGTAAACTTTCGGAGTGAGTGGTTAGCTTAAACTCACCAGAGTTTTCTAAATATGGATTCCATTTTTTCCGGCATAGAGAATTTTCTCGAGAGCCCATTGCAACTAAGGTAGATGATTTGTGATAATAGGTGAATTTAACTATAATCACACCTTAAATAATCACCTTCTTGTGTAGTTTTAATGCTAAAAGTGATAACAAAATGCTCTTATTAGTATTTTTCATGGTTTGCAGGTGATATATGTATAAGGAAGGCTAAGGAGCAGTTTTGGAGTCAAAAATTGGAGAAAAGAGGCCAAATGTGTAAATTCCCAATAAAGCTACGCCCTGCCAGCCCTCAGGATTCAGAAAAGACGTTTGACTGCGGTTCTACCGCGACCGCGGCAGAACCGCGGTGGAAGGCAGCTTCAGAAGTTGAGAAGTTCAGAGAGGGTGATTGGCCGCGGTTCTACCGCGACCGCGGCAGAACCGCGGCAGGCGCAGAAAGTTCAGGGGTCAAAGTGCAAATACGAGATTTTTAGACCTAAACCCTATTTAAAACATTAGACTTCGCCCAAAAGAGGCATGTATTTATTTTTAGGGTTCTTAGCAAGAAAAACCATTGTGAGAGAATACTCCAAACATCTTTCTTCTTTATTTTTGATTTTTATTGATGAATTCTATCTTAGCTTATTTACCCATAGTCATGAGTAGCTAAATCCTTGTCTAAGGTTTTGATGGAACCTATTGGGTGATGAACTTCTTGTTTATGTGAATACAAATTGCTAGTTTAATCTCTATTTGTTCAACTTCGTGTTTGTTGTAGTTAATTGACAGGATCCTCAATTAGTTGTGCCTATTTCACTACAAGAAACTCGCTATTTTCTGACTACTAAAATAGTCGGAAAGTAGTCGGAAAAGTACCTATTCCGACTACTTTCCGACTGATTTAGAGTAGTCGGAACAAGATAGGTCGGAAAATATTTTTTGACTACTGTCGTCGGAAATTTCCCACTACAGTAGTCAGAAACTATTTTCCGCCAAAAATTAGAAAATGCAGCTATTTTCCGACTGAAGTGGTCGGAAAGTACAAAAAACTATTATTTATTTTAAAAAATATTTCAGACTACTATAGTGGGGGATATTATACAAATAATAATTAATTATTTGTTATTTTATTGTACTTTCCGACTATAGTAGTCGGAATCTGCATTATTCTGGCCTCATTTTCCGACTATTGTAGTCGGAAAATCATTATGCTGGGAACACTTTTCGACTACAGTAGTCGGAAAAATGGGTTGAAATTTGACAAAATACTACCATTTTATTATCAATACATCACTATTCAAATGCAAATATTATAAACAAGCCAATTCCAACTAAACAACCAACTCAACCAATCAATTTCAACTACACAACCAATTCCTAATAAACAATCTAATAATCAAACCAACCAATTCCAACATCAACAAATAAACATTCAAATCCCATAATATCAAACCAAAATATTACTTAACGTCTAAATATTCAATATCAAATCTGAGTAGTTAATACATATCGACACTAATATAATAAAGTCTAAACATATATATACCACATCATTCAAATCTACCATAAAGTCTAAATATAAAATTTAAACATCCAAGAACAGTAATCAACCTTAAGTCACTACTACAAATCAGAATCAGTCTCATCATCATCATAATAGTGGGGCATGTGTTTTTCATGTATTTATCCATTCTAGCAATGTGAGCTTCGGTCGTCTCACACAGTTTCGACAACAACTCCATTTTCTTTTGCATTTCTTCCTGATTTTGCGTAGTAGGAGCATCCGAAACTAATGGCGATGGACGAAAAGAGGAAGGTCGTTGTACTCCAAGCCCGTAAACTCTTCCTTTGGATACACCACCTTCTACATCCGTCCATATTGAAGTCATAACATCAGGTGACGGTTGGATTGGGGTACCATCACCAGAAGTAGGCTGTGTCTGACACCATTCATCCAAGTTTCTATGAAATCCATCCTGAAATAAAAGTAATAAAGATTATATAAATAAATCAATATCAAAGTGAAAATAGTCTTAAAGTTATGATCTTACATATTGTTCCGATGCACGTGTCTCAACTCATCCTTCTCTTGAACCGTCTTTCTTCTTTTTCTTATGTGTCTCCGCAAAGACCTCACCATCAGACACTAGTCCCCCTTTGAATATTTCCTGCAATAAAAAATATAATTTTTCTAGTGATGTCCAAATAAATGCCACATCGATAACATTGTGTATCAAGTGAAGAGTGCATAATGCGACAAAAGTCAAGAGGAAGTGTGTATATATAAGGATTAAAGACTCATAAAGATATCAAATGAGTGCTTGCAGTTGCGTCTGATGCTCTAATAGAAAGAAATAACTTTCTTTGACCATCCTAGGTATTTCATTGGCCAAGATAAGCTTAATTACAACAAAATAGCAACGAACAATCCAACTTTATCCTTTCATTCCTCTATACACATACATAAGATTTTCCAAGTAGCATTATTTTCTGTTCGTAAGCTCCCTCTTAACCATGTTTCTAGGTGACCATAATCCAATAATGAAAATTCTCAGTCAAAAACACGAGCACAAACAACTTAACTACACAAAGCTCGAAGTCAAATTGCATACAACACTTAGATTTATTAAGGCAAGAAGCCAGCAGAATTCAGAAAGATTCAACAAGCACACCATCCAATAGATTAAGGTTTACCTGTCGTACGGCAACCAGATACTTAAACCTTATAGAACAAGTCAATTTATTATAAGCTTGAACAAATAACTGGAAGCTATTAACCGCGGTCTTGGAGTTAACATGACTTTTAAGAGGCCATCTGAAGTTACATATGACAGAAACAAAGGAATGAATTTTCCACATTTTTCGCCCTTCCATAAGGGACAACACCATCATAGTCCTTAAATAATGTGAATGCTAATGAGTAAGAAAACAAGTGATTCTTTCCAGGATAATTCATCCATTGACCACTTATTGAGTGAATCTTACAATCGCTCAACTGGATTTTCCATTATTTATTCGCTCAACTACTACTATCTTAGTGAATCTTACAATCCAGGCTAGCTGTTGTTCTTTTTGTTTCTAACTTTACATTCTTTCTATTGAAAGCCGACATTTCCATGTTTTACAATTCATCTGTTATAGCAGTCGTCTTTGGCCCCACAAAAATAATCTCCCTATTACCTCCTATAGATTAAAAAGTAAAATTGATCTATTTTCCCATCAGTAATTAAAGAGAGTTGATGTTAAAAGGAGAATGCGTTTTAAGGTGCTTCTGCTTTTCTAGATTTAGAGAAAAAGGCAAGCTGTAATACAGAACTTTGATCTGTCATATTAATCTTTAATGGTTCTGAAAGAAGAAATATGATTTCAGGTTCCAATTATTTGGATTGAAAATGCAGTAACGATGAAAATGGAACAACTGAACTGAAAGAAAAGCCTAGATCAGTTATTGCCAAATAGTCCAGCCTACTGTTAAAGTGATTGAATTGAGAACCAATAGACCATACATACCTTATCAATATATGCCAAATAGGAGCTGTTTTTCAAACTAGAAAACTTAACAAAATTACTCTGCCTCAACACATTCTTGATAAATTTGCCGCTTCTTTAGACATCAAAAACAGAGATGCCATCATATTTTTGCTCATACATTCCATCATCAACTACAAATGAAAAGGTAACAAGCAGTCGCCCCTATACTTGGAAATTGAAGGCCTATTTCCACACAAGATGTGTCTATAACACCTTCAGGGTGTTATGAAACTTGATAGAAGAATCACCATTTCTTTGACTAAAATTTAAGTGAAGAAACCCTTTTCAGCTATAGATATGGATATTATAGCGTACGTTATATGAATTCAACTGGACTCATTTACGTGTTGTTCTATTTGCACGTAATAGTGAAGAAAATCTCTATTATACTTCATGTTTATCTTTAAGAAGCTTTTTGCTGGTGCTAATACAGGAGCTTCTTAGAGATATTTGAGTTTTGTTTTAATCAGGGCATATCTATAGTTCGTGCTGATTATATCCCTTTCTAAGGGCATCAAACAAACACACACAAAAAAAGGAAGAGAGGGAAACTGAGTATTTTTAGCCGAATGACATAGGAAAAGTGAGAAATTAAGCTTTCTAGTGAACATTACCAATCTCTGTCGATGCGTAGCAAAACTCATAGATCCACCGATGTGCAATGAGCCACCCTTTTGAGAGGCTCGGGCTGCCTTTGCTCGTTCGCTCTTCTCCTTAAATTCAACACTATCCCATATTGCTAAAAAATTTATCCACACAACTTCTCTTATCCAACCAGGCTTCTTATTCTTGTCTCGAGCTTCATACAATAAACTTGGAATCAACTTTTTTGCTTTCTTCTCGTAGATATATTTTATTTCATTGTCATATCTTTGCTCCCACACACACAAAATCTGGAAAATAATTAAATAAAGTAGAGTGAAATTGGATATTTGATATATAATTTAAAAATAAAATTTATACGTACCCTAAACTGATTCCACATTTTATCTCTGATATCATATGGAATGTCTTTCCATCTACCCGAAGCATCATCGTAAAATGGCTTCATAGACTTTGTAACCATATGTGTAGCAGGAAATGAAGGGAAAAAGTGGGGGGGGGGGGAGAGGATAGAACGAGAAGATCATGTGAAAGAAAGAAAAATGAATGCAAAAGTGAAAAGAAGAAAACAATGAGAAAAGAAAAACCATTGATAGGCTTTGCTCAAGTGATTTCTCACACCTAGCTAGCTAGTTTATTAAAAACAAAAACAACTTTTCCTACTATGCAGAATATTATTAGTCAGTGACATCCATAATCGTCAACACTTAACCTACTATTTCCAGAATTACTATATACATAATCTGCAGGAGAACCATTCTCTTGAAAATATTCTTGCTTTTGTTCCTTATAAGCAGCTTCTACATGAGAGTAATGAGAACCCCCCTATTGAACTTTTAAGAAAATCATCTGTTTGTGGTCCAAAACTTAAGTTAATAGGACCCCTTTGGTTCTTGATTGGAGAAGTGTGAGTTTGGTATATATTGCGCCGGTGAAACAGGAAGGTGAGAAGATTGCAAAACTTAACTAGTTGGAGCTAGAAAAAGGATCAGGGAAGTGGAAGCAGGCCGTGATCTTGTATGTTGTGGGTGTACTCCATCTATAGGTGCACTGGAAAGGTACATAGGTAAGCAATAAAACTTTCCTGCTAAACCGAAGATCTATTTCCATAATGATGAATATTTTGCTGTGAAGTTTAACACCTTGGAAGACAGAGATGAAGTCTTATACTCAGGTGCTCATATAACAAATAACAAGCCAATTATAATTAAGCCATGGGAAGCAAATTTTAATTTCAATGAGGAAGTTTTGAGAATGATTCCATTATAGGTGCAGTTTCCAAACTTGTCGTTAAAATATTGGAAAATGGAATCACTTTGTAAGATCGGCAGTGTACTGGAAAATCCTATTTATACGGATGAATGCACAACACAAGTTAAGAGGATCTCATTTGCTAGAGTTCTAGTGGAAATGAATGTAACAATGACCCTACTTTAGGTGATCAAAGTACAGAACCCAACTGGAAGAATATTTGAACAAGAAGTTTGGTATGACTGAATGCTAGAATATTGTGATACATGTCTCCAAGTAAGACATAATTGCAATCAGAAGAATAAGCACAAACAGGAAAATGTTA
>MU680122.1:4533-14791 GCA_026770625.1 Nicotiana glauca | reverse complement strand
TCCATCACATAACGTATTTCATTTCTCGGACTTTGAGCTTACCCCGACATTAGAGGAAGTTGCCGGTTACATTGGGAAAGATGAGGTTCCCCTGAAAGACAAATACTTGGTTGCTCCAAGAGCTGTTACTGTTCACAGATTTCTAGATTCCCTGAAAATAGCCCAGGGTGTTCATAATGAAGATTTGGCGAATGGTTTTTGCACTATGAAATTCATATATCATAGATATGGTCATATTGGAGGATTTAACAACCCGGGATACAAGATCTGTAGCAAAGCAAATCGAGCAAAATGGGAGGAGCATAGACGTATTGCTTTTATGGTAGCCTTTTGGGGTTTGATAGTATTTCCAAGGAAAGATGGGAATATTGATATAAGAATAGCCGGAATTGTTAGCACTCTTCTCACTCAAGATAATAGTACTTTGGCACCTATGATATTATCTGATGTCTTTCGCGCCCTGACAGCTTGTAAAGCCGGAGTAGATTTCTTCGAGGGATGCAATTTGTTATTACAAATGTGGATGATCGAGCACTTGTGTCATCGTCCTCAATTTTTGAGCTATGGTTCTTCAGAGAAAACATGCATAGAAGAATTCTACACGAGGGTAAAAGTGGTCCAATTACCGAAAGGATTTAAGGATTGGACAACATATTTCCGATCTCTTACCTCTAGTCAAATAGAATGGACATTCGGGTTGCTACCTGTCAATGAAATCATATACATCCTGGCAGATGGGTCACATTTTCCCTTAATGGGGCTTAAAAGTATTCAACCCTATGCTCCATATCGAGTCTTACGGCAACTCGGAAGATATCAGATAATGCCAAAAGATGGGGACCTCAGCGCTCAAGTAGTTGAGATTAGTCTTGACGGGCAATTTTTTGAAGCAAAAGTCCGTCAAATCTGGAATGAATGTCAATGTCTGAAATAAGATACCTGTGTGAGAGATCGAGCTAAAGGTGAAGTGTCACCTGGTTATGCCGCTTGGTATAGAAGAGATTGTGAGCATGAAAGGCCAGCTAAAAGACCTCATATCCAAGAATTTGCTGAGTTGTCGAGAGAGCAATGGGAGTGGTTGGCTAAAGAAAATGAGCACCGAGCAAAGATTAGCATGCTAGAAAAACAAGTCCAACACCTCAAGTTCGAAAACAGTGTGCAGGTAGCAGCTGACGAGGGTGAGAAAAAGAAATTGGTTAATGAAAATGAGGCATTATGAGCTCAAATTTAGAAAATGAGAATAACAGCCGAAACTCATGTCCGAAATGCCCGAGATGAAAAGTTGATTGATAATTTGCGACGAAAAGTGAATGATTATAGTTTTGATCTTGATAAAGCAGAAAAAGAACCAGCCGAGGTTCGGAGACAATTGACTAAGAATGCAGAAGAAAGGGCCCGCATGATTCAACAACTAAAGGAAGAGCATAACACTGAAGTTGCTATATTGAGGAAAAAGATCATTAATACATAGGTCAAAACGAGCAAACAAACAAAAGAGTTCAATGTGGAAAGAGAACATTGTTATGCAACCTTAGCACAGTTAGAGATGGATCTACAACAACTTTAGGANGTGACCTAGACCGACTCCAAAAGGGACTTGCATATAGGCCCGCGGCGAGACCGAACAATGTCCCGCGGGCACTAGGATCTTTGATGTATTATTGAGTCCATACTGCATTAGGTTAAGTATTCGAGCCTGTATTTTTCATTTCTTTTGCATTTCAATTCAAACTGTTGTTTAGAGGTTTGTAGTTTAGTTGTGTAATCGTTGTTTGGCTATTAATAAATTTGAAAATTCCCAAAAATTGGTATTTGAGCATTTGTTTTTACTTTCTTCAAACACATAAGTGATAGGCAAATTTATAGGATCAATATTAACAACATAATAAAAAATTTAAAAAGAGAGAGAGAGAAAAAGGAAGAAAAGAAAAGAAAGAAAATGGTGAAGGAAAAGCCGTAGCAAAAGAAAGCAAGAAAAGGCAAGAATAAAAGAAAATCCAAGAAAGTCGGGATGACGCATATGGCCGAGCAAAATTGTGTAAATATGTCTGTGCTCCCAACATGAAATTATGGCCTAACCATTAACGAGTGTTGTTGTTGTTGAGACCAGATAGGTGGTTTTTAGCTGTTGGCATTCTGGCAACCCATCAGTACAATACTCGCTCTAAAGACATGACGAAAGCAATTAGCCAAGAGATTGAGGCTACAGTTGTGGACCCGGCTAGGGATGATGAGGTGGTAGACGTAAGTGCTATGAAAGAAGAGATGTACAAGCTTAAGCAGCAGATGGCCGAAATGTACCAGGCCTGGGCGAAGGGACAACCATTGCCCACATACCCAGCCAATCCCGTTTTTATTCCAGTCCAAACACAAGACCCTTCTACCTTAAATTCATCTCCGGCTTATCCTACGTATCCACCTTAATACGCAACAACCTCACAAACACCACCACCTCCTCCACCACCAAAACAGGTCCCACCACCACCTCCTCCAGTTGCTCCTGTGTATGTGGCTCCTCCACCGGCCACATTACACAAGTCTACAAGTGAACCTCTATTTCATACCCAAGAAAACCACTACTATCCACCAAAACCTACCTTCCGACATCATGAGCCTTATCCTTACACTCCTCTCATTGACATATCCGAGGAGGAAAAACCACCCAAAAATCCTGAACAAGAAGAGATGATCCGAAAAATGAAGAGTCTTGAGCAGTCTTTCCGGAATATGCAGGGCCTTGGGGGCCAAGTGAGCGTAGCTTACAAAGATTTATGTCTATTCCCGGAGGTGCAGCTCCCGGCAGGTTTCAAGCTACCGAAATTTGATCTATATGACGGTCACGGCGACCCAGTAGCACATTTGAGAGGCTTTTGCAGCAAAATGCGAGGTGCCGGCGGTAAAGATGAGTTGCTCATGGCTTATTTTAGCCAAAGTCTTAGCGGATCGGCTCTAGAGTGGTACACCAGACAAGACCACGCTAGATGGTTTATTTGGGATGACCTGGCCCAAGCATTCGCTAATCATTTCCAGTATAACTTGGAGATCGTTCCAGATAGGCTGTCACTGACAAAGATAGAAAAGAAGCCGGGAGAAAGTTTTAGGGAATACGGCTTCAGATGGAGAGAACAAGCTGCTCGGGTAGACCCACCTATGAAGGAAGGAGAAATGGTAGACTATTTTCTACAAGCTTTGGAACCAACATACTATGGGCATTTAGTATCAGCCGTTGGGAAAACATTTAATGAAGTCGTCAAGATGGGGAGCATGGTCGAGGAAGGTTTAAAATCTAACAAGATCATGAGCTATTCAGCTATAAAAGCTACAACCCAGGCAATTCAAACAGGCACTGGAGGAGTTCTTGGGAAAAAGAAGAAAGAAGAGGTAGCCGTTGTAGAAGGGAGATCTTGGTCCAGGAATCCTAATCCATACTACCATCAACCTCGTCC
Source organism: Nicotiana glauca (assembly GCA_026770625.1). NCBI lineage: Eukaryota > Viridiplantae > Streptophyta > Magnoliopsida > Solanales > Solanaceae > Nicotiana > Nicotiana glauca. The sequence goes on along the minus strand of MU680122.1, from coordinate 11,345 downwards.
ACATCAACCTTACTCACCAGCACCATATGGCCCACCACAACACTACTACCCTCCCCCTGTTCCACAATTTTCTGTACATCATGCTCAAACCTACCCACCACCGCCTACACCATGGCGAGTACCAGCACCTCATAATACCTATCATACCCAGAATACTTATCCACCACCCAAAACATATAAAAATCCCGGTAGAACAGGCTTCCATCCTAATCCCGGTGTCAGGAATGATAGGATGCAAAACAAGAAAACTTTTACTCCATTAGGAGAGCCATATACCAGTCTGTTTCATAGACTGAAGCAACTCGGAATCCTGAACCTCATTGAATCCAAAATCCCTAACCCACCACCAAGGAACCTGGACCGGTCTGTTAGTTGTGAGTACTACTCAGGATCACCAGGACACGACACCAAAAAGTGATGGCATCTGAAAACCGCAATACAAGAGCTTATTGATTCTAGAAGAATTGAAGTCCAGGCTCCTGAGACTCCCAATATTACACAAAACCCCCTACCTGTGCATCATGAAGCTCATATGATAGAATTGCTGCAAAGAGGAGATTGCAAAAAGCCTTCTCAAACTGTAATGATGATTAAGACAGGAAAAGGAAAGATAGAGGAGAAAGCAATGGGTGAGAAAATGGTGATTACGGTTAAGCAAAAAATGAATGAGCCAGTGGTGGTAACAGAGCCCGAGCCAATAAAGGTGATTGTTCCAGGAGCAAGTGTAAAATCTGTGTTGACTGTGAAAGGGACCCAAGTAGAGCCGGTCATTATCAAACTGATTACTCAAATGCCCGTTGTGAATGTTAAAGCTGTGCCATGGAATTATAACAAAGTGACCGTCATGTATCGAGGGAAAGAAATTAAAGATGAAATTTGTGAGACACACGGATTGACAAGATCAGGAAGGTGCTTTGCTCCCGAAGAATTAAGAAAATCAAAACTTACCAAGGATAATCCGGCTCCTGTGAAGAAGGCTGTTACTGAGGAGGAGGCTGAGGAATTTTTGAATAAAATGAAAGTGCAGGACTATTCGATAGTAGAACAATTGAGAAAGACGCCAGCGCAAATATCCCTGCTGTCCTTGCTGATTCACTCTGATGAACACCGTAGTGCATTAATGAAAATCCTTAACAAGGCTCATGTGCCTGAGAAGATTACGATAAGTCATCTTGAAACGATCACAAATAAAATCTTTGAGGTGAATAGGGTGACGTTCTCAGATGATGAACTACCGATGGAGGGAACGGAACATAACAGAGCTTTGTATCTTACTGTTAAATATGAAGATTTGGTGGTGACTTGTGTGTTGATTTATAACGGGTCAAGTGCCAATATATTCCCTTTGTCTACTCTGGGAAAGCTCAAGATTAATCATGAAAGAATCCATAAGAACAGTATTTGTGTGCGCGGATTTGATGGAGGTGGAAAGAATACTGTTGGAGACATTGTATTGGAGCTTACCATCGGACCAGTAGAGTTTACAATGGAATTTCAAATATTGGATGTTGCTGTATCCTACAATCTCTTACTTGGTCGACCATGGATTCATGCAGCGAAAGCTGTACCTTTCTCACTTCATCAGATGGTAAAATTCGAATGGGACCGTCAAGAAATAGTGGTCCATGGTGAAGATAATTCCTGCAACACCATTACTCCTTTTGAAGAGGTTGAGGACGATAAGGGCCCCTGGGTATATCAAGTGGTGGATACTATATCTGTTGATAAAATTCCTGAAGGGGAGCATGTTTCGATGCCCAAGATAGCTTCTGGATCAGTTATGGTTGCTACGGAGATGTTGAAAAATGGGTTTCTCCCTGGGAAAGGGTTGGGAGTTCCACTACAAGGAATCACACAGCCAGTATCTCCTCCAGGAATCATTAACACCTTTGGGTTGGGTTTTAAGCCGACCATTGCTGAAATAAAGAGAGCCCGAAAATTGAAAAAGAAAGGTTGGACCCTCCCTAAGCCTATCCCCAAACTCTCCCGTTCATTCGTCAGGCCTGGTACAAAGAGGCGTCCGATGACGGTCATGCCTAACTTAGCTAAGATAAAGCCAGACAAGGAGCTGCTTGAAAGATTTGAAAACTATTCGAAGAAGTGGATACGGTAGAAGTGGTTGAGGGCACAAGTAAAATGGATGTTCAATTTGTTGGATCCCAAACCAAGCTGAATAACTGGGAAGCTACTCCTCTTCTGACTAGAAGGGAGTTTTGGTAGTTAACTTTGTTGTTTCATTATTAGTTTTATTTCAAGGCTGTAATACATATTCTATGTTCTGTCCAATCGGACGTGTCAAACCTTGTTATCTTTTGAAATTTTAATGAAATGCAAATTTTTTCTTCTTCTATTCCTGATAAGCCTCATTTTATTTTTATTTTCTTTTCTTGTACAGTCCATTTTACGCTGGTTTCAATGATGTGTCATGCATAAGGAATTCCCGGCCCAGTCTTGATAATCAAATAGTAATACAGGAAATTGAATGCGATAATGAGGTGAGGTATGATGATGATAAAGTCTTGGAGGAAATTAGTAAGGATTTGAGCCAGTATGAGGAAAAACCCAAACCAAACTTGAACGAGACAGAAGCAATTAATCTGGGAAATCAGGAAAATGTTCGGGAAACAAAGATAAGTGCACATTTGAAAGCCTCACTCAGGGAATAGTTGATCAAGTTGTTGTTTGAATATAAAGATATATTTGCATGGTCGTACGATGATATGCCGAGTCTGAGTACTGATTTGGTGGTTCATAAATTGCCTACTTATTCGGAATGCCCACCTGTCAAGCAGAAGTTGAGAAAATTCAAGACAGACATTTGTGTGAAAATAAAAGAGGAAGTAAACAAGTAGTTTGAGGCAAAAGGGAAGTTCGCTCCTAATTGGCAAGGGCCATTTGTTGTATCTCGGGTGTTGTCTAATGGAGCATTATATTTGACAGACATAGAAGGAAAATGCGTAGAGATGGCCATCAACTCTGACGCGGTCAAAAGATATTATGTATGATTTCTTTCATGTATCTAATTGTATTTGTCATATTTTGAAATTGAAATGATGAAGGCATTTTATTTCGCTATCCAAACACTTTATCTATTGCTACCCCTTTGAGCCTTATTACTTTATTTTTTTTTCTCATACCCCTCTTTCGGAATCAGCAATGAAGTTAGAAACGAGATGATGAAATGTTAAAGAAAAGAAGAAAAGTAAAAGATGAAAAAAGAAAAGTAAAAAAAATGTGAAAAATGACAAATGAAAAGAAAAGAAAAAAGGGAAAAGAAAGAAAAAATGCAAAAGAAGAAAATTGGAATAAGTGAACATCGCAACATGAAGCGATCTTATGGTTCGAACTACATTTTGACTTGATCCCGAAAGGGTACATAGGCAGCCGCACTGAGGTTCAGTCATAACAGAAAGAAGGTCCAAGGTTCCCCAAAAGATTGAAACTGGGGCAGAAGTTATGATCATTGTGGAATATATCATTCTGGAAGTTGTATTTTTTGAAACCCAAGTTGGAAATTTTGAGCCTTTATACCTTTCTTTCTAAAACCCATCCAAAAGTCACATTACGGTCCAAAGAAAGACCTTCTGATTAATTTCAAAAAATGACAGTACAAGTAGGCGAAGAAAGACATGTTATGGATAACACTCGGGTACCAGAAGATGAAAAAATAAAATATAAAAATGAGAGGGTGAAAACCCTCATGGGCACCATAAGGAGATGTGAGCTAAGAAATGAAATGAGAGAGTCTTATTGGTGAAAACCCTCACGAGCACCATAAGGCGAAAGTGAGAAAGAAGTTTGTGAGAGAAAAGAGGCAAAGAAAGCAGGTCTGCATGGTGAATTAAATTGGCGATAGTGGCAATTGACATTTGATTGGTCGGACAGACTGGGTCGGTTAATCCGAATGCATGGCATGATCAAAGGAATCAGCCTTCCCACTCAGATAAGTCTCGTCCTTTTATTTTTGAAATTATTCCTACCCTCAAAATTTTGGGGTCATTGCATTTGACTTTTCTTGAAATCTGTCTATAAGACATTGACAGTCGAAGCTAATTACTAGCTTCTCAGATATATGGCACAACAAGGTTGGGGTTTGTCAAAGGACAATTGAAGCAAAGGATGTATAGCAATCATATAGTGGGAGAAAAAGCAAAAAGGAAAGAAACAACAAAAGAAAGAGTCACAAGGAAAACAGTTGGGCTCAGAGAATTTTAAAAGTCATGGCGAGGCAATATAAGGAACAAGACGGAATAAATTCAATGTGGAAGCAAGCACAACAAGAATGCCAGCAGCTAACCACCATTTTTATACTAACAAAATGATCTTTGATTAGAACAGGTACAAAAGATTCAAATTCTTACTAATCACTTTAAAGTGAATGTGACCAATATGGATAACAAGGGAGCACAAATTTTGGCAAGTAGGCGCCCACCTGAAGAATAAGGGAATATCTTTTCAAAGTTTAGCAAGCAGGCGCCCACCTGAAGAATAAGGGAATATATTTTAAAGTTTAGCAAGCAGGCGCCCACCTGAAAAATAAGGGAATATCTTTCAAAGTTTAGCAAGCAGGCGCCCACTTGAAGAATAAGGGAATATCTTTTCATAGTTTAGCAAGCTGGCGCCCACCTGAAGAATAAGGGAATATCTTTTCAAAGATTAGCAAGAAGTCGACCACATGAGGAATAAGGGAATATATTTTCAAAGTTTAGCAAGCAGGTGCCCACCTGAAGAATAAGGGAATATCTTTTCAAAGTTTAGCAAGCAACCGCGCACCTGAAGAATATGGGAATCTCTTTTCAAAGTTTAGCAAGCAGGCGCCCACCTGAAGAACAAGGGAATATCTTTCAAAGTTTAGCAAGCAGGCGCCCACCTGCAGAAAAAGGGAATATCTTTTCAAAGTTTAGCGAGCAGGCGCCCACCAGAAGAATAAGGGAATATCTTTCAAAGTTTAGCAAGCAGGCGCCCACCTGAAGAACAAGGGAATATCTTTTCAAAGTTAAGCAAGCAGGCGCCCACCTGAAGAATAAGGGAATATTTTAACAAAGTTTAGCAAGCAGGCGCCCACCTAAAAAATAAGGGAATATCTTTTCAAAGTTTAGCAAGCAGGCGCCCAACTAAAGAATAAAGGAATATCTTTTCAAAGTTTAGCAAGCAGGCGCCTACCTGAAGAATAAGGGAATAACTTTCAAAGTTTAGCAAGCAGGCGCCCACCTGAAGAATAAGGAAATATCTTTTCATAGTTTAGCAAGCTGGCGCCCACCTGAAGAATAAGGGAATATCTTTTCAAATATTAGCAAGAAGTCGACCACATGAAGAATAAGGGAATATATTTTCAAAGTTTAGCAAGCAGGCGCCCACCTGAAGAATAAGGGAATATCTTTCAAAGTTTAGCAAGCAGGCGCCCACCTGCAGAAAAAGGGAATATCTTTTCAAAGTTTAGCGAGCAGGTGCCCACCAGAAGAATAAGGGAATATCTTTCAAAGTTTTGCAAGCAGGCGCCCACCTGAAGAATAAAGGAATATCTTTTCAAAGTTAAGCAAGCAGGCGCCCACCTGAAGAATAAGGGAATATTTTTACAAAGTTTAGCAAGCAGGCGCCCACCTAAAAAATAAGGGAATATCTTTTCAAAGTTTAGCAAGCAGGCGCCCACCTGAAGAATAAGGAAATATCTTTTCAAAGTTAAGCAAGCAGGCGCCTACCTGAAGAATAAGGGAATATTTTTTCAAAGTTTAGCAAGCAGGCGCCCACCTAAAAAATAAGGGAATATCTTTTCAAAGTTTGGCAAGCAGGCGCCCACCTAAATAATAAAGGAATATCTTTTCAAAGTTTAGCAAGCAGGCGCCCACCTGCAGAAAAAGGGAATATCTTTTCAAAAGTTTAGCGAGCAGGCGCCTACAAGAAGAATAAGGGAATATCTTTCAAAGTTTAGCAAGCAGGCGCCCACCTGAAGAATAAGGGAATATTTTTACAAAGTTTAGCAAGCAGGCGCCCACCTAAAAAATAAGGGAATATCTTTTCAAAGTTTAGCAAGTAGGCGCCCACCTAAAAAATAAGGGAATATCTTTTCAAAGTTTAGCAAGCAGGCGCCCACCAGAAGAATAAGGGAATGTCTTTTCAAAGTTTAGCAAGCAGGTGCCCACCTGAAGAATAAGGGAATATCTTTTCAAAGTTTAGCAAGCAGGTGCCCACCTGAAGAACAAGGGAATATCTTTTCAAAGATTAGCAAGAAGGCGCCCACATGAAGAATAAGGGAATATATTTTCAAAGTTTAGCAAGCAGGCGCCCACCTGAAGAATAAGGGAATATATTTTCAAAGTTTAGCAAGTAGGCGCCCACCTGAAGAATAAGGGTATATCTTTTCAAAGTTTAGAAAGCAGGCGCCCACTTGAAGAATAAGGGAATATCTTTTCAAAGTCTATCAAGCAGGCTCCCACCTGAAAAATATTACCAGAAGAATAAGGGAATATCTTTTCAAAGTTTAGCAAGCAGCCGCCCACCTGAAGAATAAGGGAATATCTTTTCAATGTTTAGCAAGCAGGCGCCCACCTGAAGAATAAGGGAATATCCTTTCAAAGTTTAGCACGCAGGCGCCCACCTGAAGAATAAGGGAATATCTTTAAAAGTTTAGCAAGCAGACGCCCACCTGTAGAATAAGGGATTATCTTTCAAAGTTTAGCAAGCAGGCGCCTACCTGAAGAATAAGGGAATATTTTTTCAAAGTTTAGCAATCAGGCGCCCACCTGAAGAATACGGGAATTTCTTTTCAAAGTTTAGCAAGCAAGCGCCCACCTGAAGAATAAGGGAATATCTTT
>MU680119.1:72902-83411 GCA_026770625.1 Nicotiana glauca | reverse complement strand
GCACTTGTGCTATACAAGTTGTACATCACATTGCTCTAGCAGTCATTTTCCGTCGATCATAACTTCCACTACAGACATCCAAATTATGATTTCTTTATCATTATGTAAACTAGACACGAAGGGCTACAACTTTCGTGTTTTGCACTTTTTCCGATTCCTTGTAGATTACAAGATATGATCTTCCAAAGTAGCCTCCCTGAAAGCAAATTCTGAAAAATGAGCTCCACCAGTCATTTTCAATAGACCATAACTTTCACTACAGACGTCCATATTATGATTTATTTAGCTTTCTGGAAACTAGACATGAAGGTCTACAACTTTCGTGTTTTGTACTTTTCCTGATTCCTTATAGATCAAAAGGTATAGCCCTCCAAATTAGGCTACACGCTTCAACCCAGTTTTCTGCAGAAAAAAAATGCAGAAAATTTCTGCAATTTTTTTCCTCTTCTTTGGTCCGAATTTCATTCCGTTAACCTTCCGAAATCCACCCGAAGCCCTCGGGACCTTAACCAATTATATCAACATGTCCCACAATATCATTCAAACTTGTTAGAACCTTCGGAACGCCCAAATTAAGATCAAAACATCGAATCATCATCGGATTCAAGCCTATAAACTTCAAGAACTTCCAAATTCTACATCCGATGCCGAAACACGTCAAAACTTGTCCGAATGACCTCAGATTTTGCAGACAATTCCAAAATGACATAACGAAGCTACATCAACTTTCGTAATTCCATTCCGACCCTCGGATCAAAATCTCACCTATCAACCGGAATTCGCCAAAATACTAACTTTACCGATTCAAGCTAAATTCTACACCGGTCATCACAAAAATATTCTGGACATACTCCTAAGTCCCAAATCACCTAACGAAGCTATCCGAACCATAAAATTTGCATTTTGAGTGCTCTACACATAAGTCAATATCCAGTTGACTTTTCCAACTTAAGCTTCCTTAAAAGAGACTAAGTGTCTCAAACCTTACCAAATCATTCACGAATGACTTTAAATTTTGCACACAAGTCACATTCGACATTACGGACTTTCCCCAACTTTCGGAGTCTCATTTCGACCCCAATATCAAAATTTCCTACTTCCGGTCGAATTTTCTCAAAAACATTCAAATTTCTATCTTTAGGCAAACGACTCCAAAATGACCTACGGACCTCCTATTTCACTTTCGATCGCGCTCCCAAATCCAGAATCACCATACGGAGCTACTCCCAGTCTCGGAATCCCAAACGGACATCAATAACACTGAAATGCATTTTAAGCCAAATTGATGCAATTTCTTCAAAAAAATGCTATCTTCCACGATAGGCACCAAAATGCTCCCGGGTTATCCAAAACCTGATCCGGGCATACGCCCAAGTCCGAAATCATCATACGAACCTGTTGGAACCTTCAGATCCCAATTCCGAGGTTGTTTACTCAAAATTCCAATCCTAGTTCGTTTTCTCCAACTTAAGGCTTTAAAAATGAGAATTTCCATTTAGATTTGACTCCAAACTTCCTGAATTTTAGTTCTGACCACACGCACAAGTCAATATACCTGAGATAAAGCTGCTCATGACCTCAAACTGCTGAATGACGTGTTGGAACTCAAAACGACCGATTGGGTCGTTACATTGTGACACCGGATCCTTTGGGCTGTGTAGTAGTATTGATATTTGGGATTTTCGCATGTTTGAACTCTATTTCAGAATTTCAGTATTATGACTTAGTAATTTATCTGTGTTAATTAATTCATGAACTGTATAAAAATGGTTAAGGTTATTAAAATGGTCGGGCTTGCCTAATAGTGTGTTGGGCACCATCACGACCGGGGTTAGGGTCGTGACACGTTGGGGTCATATATCCAAAGAAAGATTAGAAATATTAGTAAAGAATGAGATTCTTCTGAATCTAAATTTTGCTGATCTTACTATATGTTTGGATTGCATTAAGGGAAAGCAAACCAAGCATAGTAAGAAGGGCGCCACAAGAAGCACCCAGCTTCTTGAAATTATACAGACCGATATTTGTGGACCCTTTGATGGAGAGAAATATTTTATCACTTTTATCGATAATTTTTCACATTATGGTACATTTATTTGTTGAAAGAAAAATCTCAAGTAACAGATGCTCTCAAGGTGTTTGTTAATGAGGTTGAAATGCAATTAGATAAAAAGATAAAAAGTATTAGGCCAGGTAGAGGTGGTGAATATTATGAAAAATATAATGAATCAGGACAATGTCCAGGTCTATTTGCAAAGTTCCTAGAGCAATATGGCATAGGTGCACAATATACTATGCCAGGAATACCTCAACAAAATGGTGTTGCAGAAAGGCATAGTCGAACATTTATGAATATGGTTAGGAGCATGATATTCCTAATTACCCAAATTAGTATGGATGTATGCTCTTAAAAATGCTGTATATTTATTAATCAGGGTTCCTAGTAAGGCAGTTCCAAAGACCTTTTTTGAACTGTGGACAGGAAGGAAACCTAGTTTAAGGCACCTGTATGTTTGGGGTTACCCAACATAAGCTAGAGTTTATAATCCATAAGAAAAAAATTAGATTCTCGAACAATAAGTGGTTACTTTATTGGTTACCCAGAGAAATCTAAAGGATATGTGTTTTGCTGTCCAAACCATAGTTCGAGAATTGTTGAAACCGGTAAGCAAGATTCATTGAGCTACCGTTTGGCCATAGATTCCCAAATTTGTTTTGAAAAATCTGATTTGGGTGAAGTTTGGTTTGAAGATGAAATAAGTTTGGACATCAGTTTTCAAAACATATTTTCCAATTTTATTTTGGAAAAACATGAAACATGACTTACATACACAAGTTCTAAAAACAATCACAACTACCCAACAGTACCATTATCAATAATATTCATTATATTATCGCAAATTATAGTCCTAAAGATAAATAAATTTGGTACAAAATTATCATTTTTATAATGAACTACATCAGATGATCGAGAAAACGAAGCAATATTATTACAAAATAATAAATGGTGGGCTCTTTATATAATACAAAAGTTTGAGGCAATTTTAAAAAAATGTATTAGTGATATTTTGGCCCATAACCAGCTCAAAATGTAGCCAAAAACTATGGCATAATATGTGTTTGTCAAATATAACCCAAATTTATTTTGGCAAAATCTACGGTCAAACGGGTCCTGAGAATGGTGAAGTTAGTGGAAGTGTTAAAAAATAAAGTGTGGAAATAAAAGAGGTGAGGGTCAATATTCCATTACACACGAATGTGCCTACTTTCGCGCAAATACTCAAATATAATTTCAGTTGTTGAAGAACACTTTAACAACACCAAGCAACATTTGGATGAAACACTTCATGAAGAAACTAACTCACAAATATCTGACACAAATGAACCACAAGAAATGCCATTAAGAAAATCTCAATGAATTAGAAAATCAGCTATTTCGGAGGATTACGTGGTTTATTTGCAAGAGTAAGATTTTGACATTGGTCTTAATAAGGATCCGATTTGATTTTCATAAGCCATAGAAAGTAATGAGTCCGACAAATAAATTGATGCCATAAAGAAAGATTTAAAATCCATGGAATACAATAAAGTCTGGGATCTTATTGAATTGACTAAAAGTTCTAAACGAATCAGGTGTAGGTGGGTCTTTAAGACCAAACACGATTCAAATGGAAATATTGAACGATATAAAGCCAAACTTGTTGCCAAGGTTTATACTCACGAAGGAGGTATTTATTATAAAGAGATCCTTTCACGGATCTCAAAGAAAGACTTGTTAAGAATTATCATGGCTTTAGTGGCTCATTATGATTTAGAGTTACACCAAATGGATGTGAAAACTGCCTTTCTTAATTGAGACCTCGAGGAGAAAGTTTATATGGACCAACAAGAGGGTTTCAAAACTAAAGGAAAAGGTCAAATGGTGTGTAAACTGAAGAAGTCAATATATGGACTCAAACAAGCCTCACGACAATGGTATATAAAGTTTAATGATACCATAACATCTTTTGGATTTGCGAAAAATATCGTTGATCGGTGTATATACTAAAAGATCAGTGGGAACAAGTTTATATTTTTAGTCCTATATGTTGAAGATATTCTACTTGCTGCTAATGATTTAGGCATATTGCGTGAGACTAAAGATTTTCTCTCTAAGAATTTTGAAATGAATGATATGGGTGAGGCATCCTATATATGTGATAGGAATAGAAATATTTCGTGATAGATCATAAAGATTATTTGGATTGTATCAGAAAGGTTATATCGAATGAATTCTAGAGAGATTTAACATGAACAATGTTCAATAGGAATTGTTCCAATTCAAAAAGGGGAAAAATTTAGTCGCATGCAATGCCCTAAGAATGATGTAGAATGAAAGAAAATGGAATCAATTCCTTACTTTTCTATTGTTGGTAATCTGATATATGCTCATAATTGCACAAGACCGGATATTACTTTTGCGTTTGGAATGCTGGGAAGATATCAGAGTAACCTAGAAATTGATAACTGGAAAGCTGCAAAGAAAGTCTTGAGGTACCTGAAAGGAACGAAGGATTACATGACCAAGTATAGGAGATCCAAGCATTTGGAAGTTGTTGGATACTCAGATTTAGATTTCGCTGGATTTATTGAAATTGAAAAGTCCACGTTTGGTTATTTGTTCCAATTAAATAAAGGAGCAATATCATGGAAGAGTGCCAAACAGTCTGTCATTGCTACATCCAAGATGGAAGCATAATTTGTGGCATGTTTTGAAGCCACAATTCATGCATTATGGTTGCAAAACTTTATTTCAGGACTTGGGGTTGTCGACACCATTACTAAGCCACTGAAAATTTGTCACGACCCCAGTTCTACCTCCGTGAACATGTCGTGATGGCACCTAGTCCTTACAACTAGATAAGCCTAAAATGCGGAATGACAAACTAAATTGCGGAAGCAAACAACTGAGAATTTTACTTTCAAAAGAAAACTGTGTATAAGTGCCACTTGGCATAATACAACCCATATCACGAAATCCAAACAAACTCCCAAACCCCGAAACTCACAGTAAACACAGGCTAATAGAATTCCAATAAGTACTCTAATTACCAGAATAACTACATCAAAAGTATTATAGGATAACAACTCTACAACTAGAATAATGAAGAAGACTCTTTGGTCTGGGGACGCTGCAGATATACCTCAAAGTCTCTGTACGTCTCCTCGCCTCAAGGATAGTGCGCCTGAGTAGAGGTACCTGTATGATCTGCACATGAAAAACATGCGCAGGAAGGGCATGAGTACACCACAGCGGTACTTAGTAAGTGCCAAGCCTAACCTCGGTTGGGTAGTGACGAGGAAAAGTTAGGGCCCTACTGAGGCAAAAATATAACAGTAGCAATAATTAACAGTGTGGAAATCTGACAAAAATAATAAACGCAGCAGTGTAATAAGGCAAATCAATGAAACAATAATAACTACCAGGATAAAGCCGAAACACTTGGTAAACACAACTCCATCTCAAATACCAATGAGGGTCTCCCAGGATACCGTCCTGTAGCCCTCTCCTCAACTGTCCAATGGATCTCCCGGGATACCGTCCCATAGTCCAACTCTCGTACCAGTATAAAAGGATCTCCCGGGATACCGTCCCGTAGTCCAATCAAATAAGTGCAGGGGATCTCCCGGGATACCGTCCCGTAGTCCCAAAATAAAAGTGCAGGTGGATCTCCCGGGATACCGTACCGTAGTCCCAAAATAAAAGTACAGGGGGATCTCCCGGGATACCGTCCCGTAGTCCCAAAATAAAAGTACAGGGGGATCTCCCGAGATACCATCCCGTAGTCCCAAAATAAAAGTACAGGGGGATCTCCCGGGATACCGTCCCGTAGTCCCAAAGTAAATGCGCAATCACAGCCAGAAACAAACCAAGGGATAAGTATGAAAAATGGAGTAGCAGATAGAGCTAGCCTAGCATGCTTCACGTAGTAAGATTAAACAACTTAATCAATTAGGCAATTATGTCAGGTAGACATGCTTTCCTAGTCTAGCACAAGTAATAAGCTTCAAGTAAGATAAGGCAAATAAGAAAGAAAGTTAAATATTAACAACATAAGTAAAATCGGATTTTCATCAATTGGCTCAAATACACGCTTGTCACCTCGCGTACAAGGCACTCAAATATCAAGAACAAATCCTAAGGGGAAAGGTCCCCCACACAAAGTTAGACAAGCCACTTACCTCGAACAAGTGCAAGTCAACCTGAAATCACGCTCTTGCCACGAGTATCCGAGTCCAAATGACTCAAATCTATTCAATTAAATTACATATTGTAAATAATAATTCAAGTAATTTATTCTACAATTAAATTCTAAGCTAACACGCAAAATTATATAAAATGACCAAAATACCCCTCGGGCCCCACGTCTCGGAACCGGGTAAAATTTACATTTCCAGAACCTCGCACTCTCACGAGTCTAACCATATCGAAATTACAAAATTCCCATATCATTTCGACCTTCAAATCAGTGATTCTATCCAAGAGGGTTTTCTACCCTTTTCAACAAAATTCTCAGATTAAACACCAAAACTTGCAATAGATTCGAGTTATACAACCAAAATTGAGTTAAGAGCACTTACCCCGTTGTTCTCCAAGAAAATCTGTCCAAAAATCGCCCAAACCGAGCTCCAAATCGTTAAAAATGGGAAATGGGAACGAAGTCCCATTTCCAAAACTTAAACATTCTGCCCAGACCATTTTCCGCTTCTGCGGTCCAGGGACCGCTTCTGCGGTCCCACTTTTGCGGAAAAACCAACCGCTTCTACAGTCCCCTTCAAAGCCCGACCAACCACTTATGCGGTTTTCCCATCGCAAAAGCGAGTCCTCTTCAGCGGAACAATCTCCGCTTCTGCGGTTCCTGGCCAAACGCCCACTTCCGCTTATGCGGCTGCTTGGCCGCTTATGCGGCTCCAAAATCGCAGAAGCGAAAATACCAGAAGCAGCAAGCCTAAAATCTTCATATGTCCAAAAATTCTCCGTTTAGCCATCCGAATTCATCCCGAGGCCCCCGGGACCTCAACCAAAAATACCAATACATACTATAACGTTATTCAAACTTGTTCCAATTATTAAAACACCTCAAGTAGCATCAAAATCTTCAAATTACATCGAATTCAAACCTAAGTTCTTTAAAACTTCAAAAACACTCATTCGATCAAAAACCCAACCAAACCACGTCCAAATGACCTGAAATTTGCACGCACGTCCCAATTGACATAATGGTGCTACAACAACTTCCAGAATTCCGCTTCGACCCTCGGATCAAAATTTCACCTATCAACAGGAAATCGCCAAAATACTAACTTTCGGCGTTTCTAGCCTAAATGAGCTACGGACTTCCAAAATACATTCCGAACACGCTCCCAACCCCAAAATCACCTAACGGAGCTAACAGAACCATCATATTTCCATTCCGAGGTCGTTTTCACACTATTCCAACTACATACCATTTTCCAACCCTTAAGCTCTCATTTAGGGACTAAGTGTCCTAAAACTCTCCAAAACTCAACATCGAACGTCTCGGCAAATCAAAATAGCGGAAATGAACTTGGGGGAAACAGTTAATAGGGGATCGGGACGTAAATTTCAAAAATGACCGGCCAGGTCGTTACAAAATTTACTGTAATAATTCTGTAGCAGTATTCTTCTCCAAGAACGATAAATACTCCAAAGATGCCAAACATATGGAATTAAAGTACTTTACCGTCAAGGAGGAAGTTCAGAAATAAAGAGTGTCACTTGTGCATATTAGAGCTAATCTCATGATTGCAGATCTGTTAACGAAAGGTTTACAACAAAAGATATTTAAAGAATATGTATATAGAATAGGTCTTGACTGCATTTATGATTGATGTATTTATGATGTTTTGATACTCTAAGCTCATTTATGTGTTTCTGATATACATTAATGATTTCCTGTTTCTCATAATGGTGTACACATTATTGTTTTGAGATACTACAGGATAAGTCTCAATGAGACATTATTGTGGAACATAATATTTTATAGCTTATGACCTAGTAGGATGAGTTGCTAACGTTGTAATATATGGGAGGGAATATGTAGACAAATTATATATAATCGCCATAACTCACATTTAGTAGTTTATCGTATTATGGTATTCATGATGAACATTATAAAAGAGATTTATTTTGCGCAATTAATGTTCCTATATTAAATATTAATATTATGTGAATATTAGGCCAAGTGGAAGAATGTAAAATTTTCCTACGTATATTGGTGGAACAATAGGTTTAAGGCCTGTAATTAATATTTAATTAATGAGCAATCTCATCTGCCCGATCGGCTACTTGATGGACGTACCAGATTAAATGAAAACCTCTATAAATTGGTCCTCTTCCCACCCATTATGGTTATCATATTTTTTTATTCTCTCTTCCATCACTAAAGTCTGCGATAACGAAAGCTATTGCAATGGACGAGAAACGAATTCCAATTAACGCTTCCGCTTCTCAATGATGGCTTACGTTTCAAGTATATTTTCTGTAACAATTTTATGTAAGATTATCATGTAAAAAATCCTGATATGAATTAAAGTTTATGTTTACAGAAAGTAGCTAGACTATTATCATATGCATGAAACCAGATTTTCATGGAAATTTCATGGAAACAAAGATGTTAACTACCACGAGCAACAAAACGACACACAATGTTTGCGTTACTTCTATAAACAAACTTTACTTCAAATATCAGGCTTAAAATCTGAAGAAACTTTCATTTCTTGGAATCATCAGTGAAACAATAAGAGGCTGCATTCTACGGTATGGTCTACTAGTTAATGCACTGGAATGAAAATCATGAGGGTTCTTAGGGGCTTTTGTATCTATACGCGGTTTTGAGGTCACAATTGAACCTATACCCACTTTTCAAAAAGGTTTGCAAGCATACTCACTTTACGATCAACTTCAGACTTATGTGTCTAAGTTATAAAAAAAAATGCCTGAAGTGAAAAAGTTGCACTTTAAATGCACTTAAGACCAAATTGGTCTGAAGTGCAACTAATAGTTTCATGCACTTAAGAGTAATAAGTCTGAAGTGAAAAATTTCACTTCAGATGCACTTAAGGCCAATAAGTTTGAAGTGAAAAATTGCACTTCAGATGCATTTAAAGCCAAAAAGTGTGAAGTGCAACAAATATTTTCATTCACTTAAGGCCAATTAGTCTGAAGTGAAAATTTGTACTTCAGATGCACTTAACACCAAATTGGTCTAAAGTGTAACCAATAGTTTCGTGCACTTAAGGCCAAGATATCTGAAGTGAAAAATAACACTTCAGCACTTATGGCCAAAAGGTTTGAAGTGAAGCAAACGTTTTGCTACACTTAAGGCCAATAAGTTTGAAGTAAAAAATTGTACGTCAGATACACTAAAGGCCAAAAAGTCTGAAGTGCAACAAACGTTTTCATTCACTTAAGGCCAATAATTCTGAAGTGAAAATTGCCCAGAAACGAAAATTTGTTCTTCGAATTATAACAATCCAATATACGATTTAATACCTAAATCTACTCCAAACAAGCTCAAATTCAAAACATAGACTCCAAATATCACTAGGAACAAACTCCAATCATCAATTTGTCAAAACAACAATAAATCTAATGAACCCATTTTGTAATTGAGAAAAAAAAATAGAAACCCTAAGCAATAGTAAAAAATAAAACGTCATAACAGCTCACCATTGTAAAATATCATAAACTAAATTAAAATATATTCACAACCACCATATAAAATCATTTTCACCCGAAGATGAAGAAGAAGAAGAAGAAGAAGAAGGAGAAGAAGAAGAAGAAGGAGAAAAAGGAGAAGAAGAACAAAATAGAGGAGGAGGAGGAGAAATATGCATGAAGTTGTTTAAAAAGTGGGTACATATTAAAACTTTTTTAAAAATTAGTATAGTTTAAATGAGTGCGACCAAATAGGGTGCCCCATGCAATTTTTACGGGTTCTTAGTTTAAATCCCAACTAGGTAAAAAAATATTAGGCAATTTTTTCCCTTTAACCTAAACTTTAGTGTGCATAGTTTCGACACTTGTACTGATAGGAGATAATAAATAATTTAGATTTACATACCTATATAGTATTAGAAACCTTATTACCCTCCTTACTCAAGTTTTAATTTGATTATATCCTATATACAAATTTACAAATTATATACACTTTAGAAATTAAATGAGTATCCCTTTATATTAGGAAACAATTGGAAATTTTCTCTATGTCTTTCTCTATCTCTCAATCCTAATTCCAGTAATGTAAAGCAAAGGAAAAGAGAGCAGCAATTCCACCATTGACAGCCATTAAAAAACTTTAAAGCTTTGAATTCTAATTTGGATTTTCAAAAATCATTATTTGTTTGGATTGCGTGTTGTTGAAAATAATTGAAAATATTATTTGGAGTTTATATTTCAATTTTGAGGGTGTTTTGGTGAAGATTAGACTTGATTTTGGTTGAATT
>MU680119.1:46454-65088 GCA_026770625.1 Nicotiana glauca | reverse complement strand
CAAAAACGAAAATTCTAGATTTGGAGGCCGAATTGTTGTCGGATTTTGGTAAAATTTGTATGGTTGGACTCGTGGTTGGATGGAGTTTCATATTTCGTAACTTTTGCCGGGTTCCTAGATGTGGGTCCCACGGGCGAATATTGAGTGTAATTTTAGATTTTTTATGGAAAATGTAGAATTTCATATGGAATAAATTTCTATAATTTTTATTAATTGAATATAATTTTTATGGCTAGATTCGAGGCATTCGGAGGTCGATTAGAGGGGCAAAGGCGTCGTGGGTTAAAGAAATAGCCGGTTCGAGGTGAGTAATGATGTTAAATGATGTACTGAGGGTTTGAAACCCCGGATTGCACATCGTAGTGCTATGTTGAGGTGACTTGCATGCCGAATAGCAAGCGTGGGGTAGAGCACCATTGGGTATTGTGACTTAGTCCATCCCGATTGATGATTTTACTACGTATTTGACTAAAATTTATTTGTTATCATCATGATTTGGGCTGATTGCCATATTTGGGCTTCGTGCTAATTATTTGAACACTTCGGAGATTTTTATCACTATTTCCTCACTGTTTTGACTTGTATTTGAACTCAGTCCTGCTGATATTTATGGTGTTACAAACTCAGCCACTTTTACTCAGATTTGAGATTTAAATGATATTTTAAATTATAATTTGGGCTGAGAACTACTATTTTACTAATGCCTGAGGGGTTTGTGATGATATTCTGACTAAGTGTGGCTGAGGGCCAGATGTGAGGATACACCGAGTGATATGAGGCCGAGGGCCTGGATGTGAGGGTTTTATATTATGGATCAGGCTGCACGCCACAGCGATACTTATATGGATCGGGCTGCATGCCGCAACGATATATATATTGGATCGGGCTGCGCGCCACAACGATATAGTGCTTGGGCTGTAGGATTCCCTTCGGAGTCTGCACACCCCTAGTGAGAGTTGTCGATGTTAAATAGATCGGGCTGCACACCGCAGCGAGATATGTATCGGGCTGCACGCCGCAGCGATATATGGATCGGGTTGCACGTCGCAGCGAGATATGGATCGAGCTTCACGCCGCAGCGATTACTATATGATATTGTTCTAAGAGTGAGACCGAGGGCTGATACTGTTCTGAGTTACTGATACTGAGCCCGAGGGGCAGATTTCTACTTGTTATTTTGATACTGAGTCCGAGGGGCAGATTTCTACTTGTTATTTTGATACTGAGCCCGAGGGGCAGATTTCTACTTGTTATTTTGATATTGAGCCCGAGAGGTAGATTTCTACTTGTTATTTATTGCCAAATTATCTGTTTTACTGGTTTAAAAGAGATTTCATCTGATATTTCACTGATTTGCTATTTAAGTGATTTTATTGCTTCTGTATAGAATGCTTTGTGCCTTTACGTGTTTTCTTGCTTTCAGCCATTATTTATATTTATTACTCACTGGGTCGGAGTACTCACATTACTCCCTGCACCGTGTGTGCAGATTCATGCATAGTAGATTCCATCCCTGAGAGCTGATCCTTCCAGTCCAGGTGGTATTTCGGAGACTACGAGGTAGTTGTTCGCGTCCGTATCCCCCGTGACTCCTTTATCTCATTATTTTTATGTTATTCAAACTATTGTATCGGATTTCGTATTTAGTAGACTTGTGTCAGAATTCCTTAGTTGCTCATGACTTGTGACACCCCGGTTTGGGTTGTGTTGGGTTGGATTTTCGTATTTTTATCTATAATTCCGCTATTTGGTATTATTAAACCATGATTATACTATAATTGTGTTAAATAACTATTTTAAAGGACGAATTGTGTTGACTGGCTGGCCTTGTCTTCACGAGAGGCGCCATCACGACCATGTTCAGAGTTTGGGTCGTGACAAATGCCCTCATGGTTAATCTTAGTGTCTTCCTGGTTCCACTTGTAAATAATATCGTATCATCTGCAAAGGCTAGATGATTTATTTGAGGCCCTTGTTTGTTCATATAAAAACACACATATTTTCTTCTGTGCTGAAGATCATTAAGTAAAGCTAAGAGGAGTTTTGCACTAAGCACGAAGAGAGATGGGGAGATGTGGATTGTCTCAAATCATTGCTGGATTTAAGGAAACCATGTCTTCGTCCGTTTACAATAAGGAGTACCAATTGTTTGAAATATGCATGTGCATTAGTTTTATCCATTGTTCTGAGAATCCCAACCTACTCATTAGAGTGCATAGATATCTCCAGTCGATCCTATCATATGCCTTTGCCATGTCTAACTTTGGTACCACATTTCTCCCTTTTTCTGGTTTTCTTATGTCTCTAATAAGTTCATGTGCCAACAATATATTTTCTGAGATTGCTCTCCCCTTTATGAATCCTGACTGATTTGTAGATATGACCTTAGGCAACAATAGTGCTAATCTTGCATTTAGAATTTTTGCAAAAAATTTGCTAGACACATTGCAAAGACTTATTGGCCTGAGATCAGTAAGTTGCTGAGGGAAGTCTACTTTTGGAACCATCACTAGGAAAGTATGAGAAAAGAATTTTTGTATGCTTGCCCTTTTGAAGAACAACACCACGGCTTCATAAACATCACCTGCAATCACTTCCCAACAGTGCTTATAAAATATTGCATTTAGACCATCTAGCCCTGGAGCACTTTCGGGATTGATGGAAAATACATTGTTTTTAACTTCCTCCATTGTTGGTATGGCTGTGATCATATCGTTATCTTCTTGTGTAACTTTTGGACTTAATCAATCCACTACAGATAAGTCTTCTGAAGCATCTCCATGATTACATAGTTCTTTGAAGTATTGGGTAGATGCATTCGCAATATCTTGTCCTCCTTCTCTCCAAACCCCTTGATCATCTTGTATCCTCTAAAGATTCAATCTTTGTCTTATTCCTTATTTTACCCCATGGAAGTAAGATGTATTCTTATCCCCATCTTTTAGCCATTTTGCTTTGGTTTTTTTCCTTAGGACAGAGTCTTGTAATTTCAGGTATTGAAAGTACTCTGTTTTGAGCTTATTTTGCCCTGATCTTCTTTCAAGTGTTTGTCTAGTAGTAATACTTCCTCCAAATCTGCTATTTGTTTTTCCAGTTTCTTTGGTTCCTCATAAATGTCTCCAAAGGCTTGTCTCGACCAAGTGCTTAACT
Source organism: Nicotiana glauca (assembly GCA_026770625.1). Taxonomy (NCBI): domain Eukaryota; kingdom Viridiplantae; phylum Streptophyta; class Magnoliopsida; order Solanales; family Solanaceae; genus Nicotiana; species Nicotiana glauca. The sequence continues at coordinate 61,938 of MU680119.1, read as the reverse complement.
TTTTGCATACATTTTTTAGTTTTTGTTGCAGCATCCACATTGGATTCCTGATAACTTTCTCCTGCCATGTTTCTTGTATTACTGATATGAAATCATTGTATTCTACCTAGAAATCAAGGAATTTAAAGTATTTGGGTCCTTTGTTCTCTGAAGATTTTTAAACTGATTAGCAGTGGTGCGTGATCCGAACACACTCTGGCTAGGTGAAGTACTGTGGTGTCCCTATATTCATCTATCCACTCTGTGTTCAAAAGTAATCTATCTTATATTTTCCAGAAATCAAGGAATTTAAAGTATTTGGGTCCTTTGTTCTCTGAGGATTTAAAACTGATTAGCAGTGGTGCATGATCCGAACACACTCTAGCTAGGTGAAGTACTGTGGTGTCCCCATATTCATCTGTCCACTGTGTGTTCAAAAGTAATCTATCCAGTCTTTTCCATATTGTCATGAGAAAGCATCTGTTGTCTCTCCATATGAATTTACTACTATAGTATCCTGCATCCTTCAGACCACAATCATCAATGTAGTTCATGAAGTCTATACTTTTGTTAAGTCTGTATGGTTTTCCTTCCCATTTTTCTTCAGCATCTAGGATCACATTGAAGTCTCTCATTACCACCCAGGGTCCTTGAATTCGGCTCTGCCATGCCCTTAGCTCGTCCCATAGTTGTATTCTCTCTTGTGTTGTACACTTTGCATACACCACTGTAATGTAAATTGGAGTTAAACCTAAGGACAATCTGACTTTACAAGTTACTTGCCGCTCTGTATCTTCCAATACTTGCAGGTTTATATCTGAAGACCAAAACAACCAGATTTTATTGTTGCAATTGAAAAAACTATTTTGTAATCCAAGTTGTAAGGTATATCTCACAATTCTTGAAGATCTAACTTTTGGCTCTTGTAGATCAATGAAAGGTACTTTGTATTGAAGTTGTAAAGATTTCATCCTCTCAAAGGCCTTTTGGGACTCCATGCCCCTCATGTTCCATGATAGTATGTTAATCATTGGAAATATCTGGGGTTAACTCTTTTGTCTCCTTCCTTTGGTGACTCATTACCCTATGTATTTGCCGCTTGGCAACTCCAGCAGTGTATTGAGTTCCTCTTGGTGAGAGATTGTTAAATTGGATAATCTTATCCTTGACACCAACCAACACTAGCCCTTTATTGTCAAAATCCAGTGCCATATATGTGAGCACGTGATTTTCCCCTATAGGAATTACTCCCATAAACTCTAAGAAAATAATGTTTTCCCATTATTTGCAATTTTTGTTGATTTTTCATAGGATTTTCGTTAATTGTTTGTATTTCTCTGTGCATGTTTATTTTATTTAAATAATGAAAGAATATAGAAATACTTTGTATGGCATTTGGGGTTTATTTTAACATTTGTAGGTTAATTGGTAAATTAGTTGTTTTATAAAAATAAAAAATCACAAAAATTGGATCACTTTTGCATTTTTAACCTTTTAATTCTAAATTTCCATTTCTTCTTCTAATTTAGGAGTTAGCTAATTTTGTAAATATTATGATGGATAATTAGCTTAATTTTGTAAATTATTTTAATTCAAGAGTTAATTTGGGTATGTAATTATTTTAAAAAAGGAGCAGAAAAATTAAAAATTGGAAAAATGAAAAAAAGAGTTAAAAGAATAGGGCTGTAATTGACCCAAAATGCCAAAGCCCAAAATAATTCCCCCCAACCCGTCCCAGACCCAGCCCAATTTACCCAACTCAGTCCAGTCTCCAGCCTAACCAAACGACCCCGTTTGAGCCCTTCCCACTTCAACCGTTGGATCAACAAAATCCAACGGACCGAAACTCAACCCCCCCGCCCCCCACGTATAAATCTGTCAGAACGGTCCATCCCCCTAGCTTCATCTCCCATTCCCAACTTACCAACACCCTAATCAACTCCGCCGCCCTAAAATTCCTGCAACCTTTTGGCGGCGGCGACAACCCCAATCCTCCCCAAAATACACCCTAAAATCCCCTTCATCCCTCATCCAAAATCTCTAACCCATTTCCCTCGAATCCCTCTCAAACTCCCTCGATTTTAGATCCAAAACCGGAATCCCAAAACCCTAATCTCCCAAAACTCCCCGCAATCATACATGGCGACTGTGGTCCTTTCCTCTCCCCACTTCAATCATCAATTTCCCCGAAAATACCCCTAAAAGGTTCAAATCTCGAAGCTGAATAGTCGAGCCCTGATTTATGTTTTCCCTTTTCATTTTTTTGGGGTCGTGTGATGTTTGAGTGAACTCAAAACATCCGTTAGTCGACTGTTCCTATTAAGAATAGTCGATTAACGATAGTTCGAGTTCACTTTTTGGCTTGTGTTTTGGGCGAGTGATTCCAGCATTAAAAGGGAAAGTATTGGTAATTTCCTTTTCTTTTTCTTTGTTCGATTTTTGTTCCCTGCAAGTTATTATTGATTTGGTCACATGTTTAGTTATCAACATGCTTAGATTTTATTTCTGGTGTTTCTTAGTTTTGATTCCGCTTAGTGGTTTGTTCATTAGGAAAATTGAAACTGCATATTAGTTGTTTGTTGTTATTTGGTTCTCGGACTAGGTTCAATTCTCTGAGGATGGCCTTTGGTCAAGAATTCCGGATTCATACTAGATCTAAATGTTCATGTGTGTGTTGATTTCAAGTTCATTAATAAATGGATTCAGATTTAGTTACAAGTTTAAAGTGAATCAATATTTGTTTTCTTGATCTCCATTGTTCTTTGATTCTGGATTTCGTTGTTAGTCCTAGATTGCTAATTAGTAGGAACTCTTAGGGTCTTAATTGTACAAAGAGGAAACTTGAGGGGTTTGTTTGAATTATTGGGTAAGTGTAATAGGATAAAAGATAACTGGAAGGTTCTAGATTACTGGGCAACTGTCCTCATTTGGTTGGCTGAAGTGCTGAGACCAATGAGAAAAAGACATTTGCCCATTTTCTGTAAAGAAAAGATGCCCTGAGAAGGGTATTTTGGAAAAATCCCCCTTTCCTTGCCTTGGAAGGCACACAATAGATTTTCGTTGTATAAATAAGGCCCTCCCCTCACCCTCACTCTTTATGGGGATATTTACACTCTGAAAACTACAGAAAATTCTCTGCATTTTTGGTTAAAACTTGCTTTGGCTTTGCTCTTTGATTTCCATTGTTAGTCTGAGTGTTGAAAGCCTCAAAGAATTTTCGTGCATCTGGGTTTAAAATGGTCTAAATTGTGTTGAAAATTTGGTGTTGATTTGCTGGTTTGCACTGTTCTATTGCTGCTGATTTCCTCATCTTCTCTTGCTTTAATTTCTGCCCTCAGGTACTTTTTGGGCCCTGTTAAATGCGTAAAATACAAGTTTGAAGCCGTGTAGTTGATTTGGATATTTATGGATGAATGATTAGATGATTGTAGATTAGTCTATGTTCTTCAAAGTTTATTTTTGTTTTTCTTACTAAATTAGCTTTACATGTTATTTTATTGCGTTCAATCATACTGCCAACAACATATTTTTCGGGTTGTATTGGGACTTCAATTTTGTCATTTTGGTTTTTGACTACATTGAACTCTTTCTATCATGGATTTGGGTTTCGGACTGTTACAACAGGGGTTTAATTCAGACGAGTAGCACATTTGTTAGACTTTGGTTAAATTGTTTCATGTTGGTAGTGATGTTAAGTTCATGGTCATCTCGCATCATGATTTTATTATTTTAAGCTTTGGTTTTAAACATATGAATGAGCTTAGGAGTTATTCACCATTACAATACTTGATTCAAATGTGTAGATTACCATTGTTGTTAGATTTGCTCTATAAATTCAATAGCAGTTAGTATTAATTTTAATGTTCGAAAGCATGTGGCCAGTGATTGGTTTCAGCAAATTAATTTCCACATTTATCACTGTATGCATATGCCTAAGGAAGAAAGTAACAGGAGGCATGTCTTGGGCCTGTTAGGTTTGTTTGTCCAATGCAAGGCCCAAATATATCAGATCCAGTTCTTTTTAGATCTTGGGCCAAATCTTAGGCCCAAAGGTCTTTAGCCTTGGTCCATATCGCGTGGCTCGCTTGCAGCTCATCGACCCTATGCCGGTTTCAATTTTGGGCTCAATTGGGCCCAATGCTCATCTGACCATGGGTCAAGCCCCATCTCCTTTGTCCTTGTTTGTTCTACTATTCCTATACGTGATTTGGGTTTGTAATTGGCCTAAATGCAATGCAAAGATTGGCATGTATCCCTAGGTCTCTCGCTAATGATCCGCTTTGCCTTAACAAACTTCATAATTTGTTTCAATCGAGTATTGTCTTTTACTAATAACTGGGGTGTGCCATTTTAATCAAACCGCCCATGGCCCTCATAAATATCATAACTAGCTATTTAAAAATGAAACTCATAGTTTGCTTTAGGCACGTAACTAAATTATCATAACTACGGGTACGATTCCCGTGAAGTGGTTGTGATGCTTGTTTTTTTAAAATTAAATAAATAGAAATATCTTTTGCTGGCCTTCAAATGTATATATACAAACCTTTTCCTTTAAAATAATTTGAGGTGCTCCATACACATATAAGATTCATAACATATGTCCCTTACAAAGTTTGTTTAAAAAAATGCTACGTAGTTGCTTTAGGCGCGTTAATTAATTGATTGTCATGGCTACGGGTACGGTTCCTGTAACATGGTCGTGACGCATAATTTCTAAAATCCGGGGGTACATTTATGTGACCTGACCACAATTTGATCTTGTTAATAAAATAAATACATTGTAGATCATGGGTATGGTTCCCGTGACATGATTCGCAAATGTGTAATCAACAATTGGAATATTAGAAAGCGGCTTAAAAGGAATAAAAATACACATAGGTTTTGAAGATGTTTAAAATTAGATGAATAGGACAATAATAGCAGTTGAGCGACCGTGCTAGAACCGTGAAATCCGGGAATGCCTAATACCTTCTCCCGAGTTAACAGAATTCCTTACCCAGATTTTTATATTTGCGGACTGTAAAATAGTGTCAATTTTTCCTCGATTCGGGATTTAAACCGGTGACTTGGAAAACCATAAATTAACCCAAGTGGCGACTCTGATTTTTAAAAAAATAATCCCATTTTGATTATCGCTTAAATTGGAAAAAACTCCCTTATACCATTCCGGGGGTAGGAAAAATGAGGTGTGACAGCTTTGGCGACTCTACTGGGGACAGTAACGCAAAATCTTTGGTTCAGGGTACAAGAATTCGAGCTTAGAATAATTGTTATATTTGGCTTTTATTTATTATCTGGTTTTAATTACATGTTTGGTCCTAATGTGCTAAATGTTGCTTTTTACCACTTTGATATTATCTGAACTGTATATAAACTGCTACAAAACCCTTCTCTTCTCATCTTCGGGGATGTGCACGCTGGCGTGACTCCTCTTCTGTTAGTGTCATACCTTAAATTAGGAAGAGGCTTGGACAAGTTATAAAGTCGGATGGACTTTTGGTTCCCGGTACGTAGCCCCTCCCGGCTCGAGTTGTCCGCTCGGGTACACAAGTCTAGAACAATATACCCAGGTTTTGAACTTAGAATAACTCAGCCTCATATCGGATCCCTAGTAAGAACACTTGTTTGCATCATATGCATTTGACTTTGGGGACTCAACACAGGGGTTGGGTACGTCTAGGACAGGCGTACCCGAAAATAAAAGACCAACCTGATGCATTTTATGTGCTACCCGTGCATTTAATTTTTTTCGGACTGCATGTTGACCAGATTCTAGATTAAGTGAGAAAAATCAAAAAAATGTGAGAGAAAAAGAAAAAAAGAGACCAAGTGCGGAGAATGAGAGAAAATTTCAGCCATTGCCCAAATCCGGTATCCAAAACATCCCGAAACTCTGCCGAAAATTTTTGAAAAAAAAAAGAAAAGAAAAATAGTAGGAAAATAATTTCAAAGTGCTTTTACATTTTTTTCAGTTGTGTTAAAATTGGTTGAACTACGCGGGTTTGATACTCACCAGATGTGAGATACATAGACAACCCTCACCGGGTCCAGCCCCACTTTTTAAAAAACAAATTAGAAAATATATGAGGCATCATCATTTTGTCGTAAATAAAGTGGACCATGCCGTTCTTGTCTAAATAGCCGAATGTCCCGACGGGACACTAGTGGGCTGTTTTTACCAAAATAGCCGATGACTCTATTTTTGTCAATTTTTGCCACTTAGCGAGCACAACCCTAAAAACTTCCATTTCAAAAGTGTTGCCCGTATACGCAAAAGTGCCCCTAATTTGTTAATTTTTTTGCAAAAAATAACCCCTTTTGTGAGATTTTTTTAATGAGATTCACTTTGTGTGTAAACCAATCACCCTAACCTAATTGTGAAGAATGAGCACGAGTCAAAACTTGCCAATAAAGTTCATGACTAAGATTCCTTTGGAACTGTACATGTGGTGGGAAGATCTAGGAAAATCAGGACGAGATATGGTTAACCAGTACTTGGGAGGTCTCACCAGGTTATTGAAGATCAGACCTAGAGGAGACATAATAAAAGCATTGGTTACATTTTGGGATCCAGCACACAACGTGTTTCATTTCTCGGACTTTGAACTCACACCCACTTTAGAAGAGATAGCCGGTTATGTTGGGAGTATCGAAGCTTCGAGACATAAATATCTGGTTGCCCCGAGAGCCATCAACCGTCACAAGTTTTTTGATTTGCTAAAAATAAGTAGAGGGTCCAATATGCAGATTTGGCAGTTGGGTTTTCTACTCCACAGTTCATATATCAGCGGTACAAACACATAAGGGGATTCGAAAACCTAGAGAGCAAAATTTGCAGCAAAGGGAATCGACTAAAATGGGAAGAGCATAGATGTTTTCCCTTCATGGTAGTATTTTTGGGTCTTTTAGTGTTTCCCAAGAAGGACGGAAATATCGATGTACGGGTAGCTGGGATCTTCAAAACTTTGCTTACCCAGGCTAAAAGCACCCTCGCACCCATGATAGTGTCTGAAATATTCCGAGCTCTCACAGCCTGCAAAGCCGAAGTAAACTTTTTCGAGGGATGCAACTTGTTGCTACAAATGTGGTGATTGAGCATCTATGTTATTGTCATCAGTACATGAACAATGGTTCGACGGGGGAAAGCTACATAGAGGAGTTTTATATGAGGGTCAACGAGTTTAACATGCCAGAAGGGGTTGCAGAATGGATATCTCGCCTCCGTTCCATCACTGCAAATCAAATAGAATGGAATTTGGGTTGGCTTCTTGTTGATGAAATCATATACATGCCTGCCATCGGTACTCACTTCCTCTTGATGGGTCTCAAAAGTGTACAACCTTATGCCCCGTACCGAGTTTTGAGACAGCTGGGGAGATGTCAAATAGTTCCAAAGGATGAAGACCTTAGTACTCCGGTAGTCGAGATCGGCTCTGATAGTCAGTTTCATGAAGCGGTAGTTCACCAGATTTAGAGTGAGTGTCAGTACTTGACAGCAAACACCCAAGTGCGTGATCTATCCAAGGGTGAAGTCTCGCTTAGTTACCACGCATGGTACAAAAGAAGTGTTGAGTTTGGAAGACCATCCAAAGATCCAATCTTCAAGAATTTATCGAGGCGTCACAGGAACAATGGGATTGGTTGGCCAAAGAAAATGAGTATAGGGCCACCATAAGCAAGCTGGAAAAGTAAGTCAAGGATCTTCAATTTGAGAATGGTTTGCAAGCTACCACGTATGAGGGTAAGAAGAAAAGGCTGGCAAAAGAAAATGACGCCCTCCGGGCCCAAATTTAGGAAATGAGAATAGCAGCCGAAAACCTCGCCAAAAATGCAAAATATGAAAAGATTATAAGTAACCTTAGGCAGAAAGTGGGTGAATATGGTTTTGATCTGAACAAGGATGAGGGAAAATTGGTAAGGGCTCGAACGAAATTGGATAAGAATGTGAAAGAACGGGCCCGCTTGGTTCAATAGTTAAAAGAGAAATATGACAATGGCATCGGGGGGTTAAAGAAAAAGATCACCGTCCTTGAGAAAAAAATGACCAAGCATGCAAAAGATTTCAAAGTAGAAAGGGAACAATGCTATGCCCTTATGTTATATCTAGAGAAAGACCTACAGCAGCTCCAAGAGCAAAATCACATAGCTGAACAAATTTTGGGGGCCTGATCTCAACAAATTGAGAAGTTTATTCAAGAGAAGGGTATTATAAGAGAAAGGGTAGAAGCATTGCGTACTACATTGTGATGAAGTGCAGCGAGTGCGAGGACATGTCTAGGTCCATGTTCTTCACCTCCGTTATGATTTTTTTCCGACAGATCATGGATGACCTATTTTGCCTTCAAGAAGATATGGTGCGTTGGCCCATGCCGAGACCGACTGATGTCCCGCGGGCCGTAGGAGTAATTGAGGCACTTATGTATTCATGATTTTTATTCGAGTCTGTATGTTCGTTTTCTTTGTAGTCTGTTAGTCCATTTTTGAGTTTGTATTTTCATTTTTCAGTTGGAGTCTGTTAGTCCACCTTTCCGAGTCTGTTAATTTTATGATTAAAATTAGCAGTAGAAGTCGTTGTAACCAGGATGTTTGCTTTTATTTAATTTGTATGAAAAATTGAAAACCTAAAAAAATGTATCTTTCTTTTATTTTGCACTTATTTGCCAGAACTACGCTTGGTCTGATTCATGCAAGGTAATCCCCATAAGATTTGATCATAACCGTGAAATGAGAGAGAAAAAAAGAGAAAGAAAAAAAAGAGAGAAAACAAGAGAATTGTGGGAGGGAAATAATGGCAAATCAAGAGAGTGAAAATGAGTGAATAAAGACAAGTATCAAGCAAAGAAAAGCGGGAATAAAAAAAGAGAGAAGTCGCAAAATGAAAGTTAGTGAAGGTCGGGATGATGCAGACAACCGTTCAAATGCATAGTCGAAATTGTTAACTGCTTAGGTGCATTGCATCCCCAACGTGCGGTTGCCTATCTGTTAAGCTCTAATAGTTAACAAGTTTGTTGTTGTCATCAAGTTAAGGCAGGTGGTTAGTTTGTTTGGCATTCTGGCAACTCACCCGTACAACACCAGGTCCAAAGACAAGTTGATCATGGCTAACCAAGAACTAGATGCAAGTGTTATTGATCCGTCAAGAGAGGGGGGAGGAGTATGATGTTAATCTGAAAGAGGAGTTATATAAGTTAAAACACCAAATAGCAGAGATGTACCAGGCGTGGATGAAATGGCATCCACCACCATCATACCCCGCAAACCCTGCTTTCGTCCCGCCATTGGCTCAGTCCCAAGAACCTCCCACTGCTGATTCATCTCTGGGCTTTCCCTATTTCCACCACTATCAAGGCACCACTTCCCAAACCACACAAGTACCACCAGCTAAACAAATCCCATATCCTCCTCCACTAGCCACCTCTGTTTTCGTGGCACCCCCATCCGCTACGCTTCATCGATCCTCCAGCGAGCCTTTGTTTCAAAACCAAGACAACCAATAATATCCCCCGGAGCCTACTTTCAAGACCCTAGAGCATTACTCCTACACTCCTCATTTCGACCTCCCAGTTGAGACTGAGAAACCACTTAAAACCTAGAGCAAGAGGAGATGTGTAAGAAGGTAAAAAGCCCGGAACAATCGTTCAGAAGCATACAGGGATTGGGAGGCCAGATGAGCATGTCCTATAAAGATTTGTGTCTATTTCCTGATGTTCAGTTGCCTGTGGGCTTCAAGATGCCTAAATTCGATCGGTATGACGGGCATGGAGACCCGATGGCCCACCTGAGGGGATTCTTTAGAAAAATGAGATGGGCAGGTGAAAAAGATGAGTTGTTAATGGCATACTTTAGCCAGAGTCTGAGTGGCACCGCGCTGGAGTGGTACACTCATCAAAATCATACAGATTGTATACTTAGGATGATTTGGCACGAGCTTTCGCTCGTCGTTTCCAGTACAACATCGAGATTATTCCAAATTGATTGTATCTAACTAAGATTGAGATGAAGCCCAGTGAAAGTTTCAGAGAGTATGGTTTTCACTGAAGAGAACAAGCAGCAAGGGTTAACCCTCCAATGGAGGAGAATGAAATGGTGGAATACTTTCTGCAAGCTTTGGAGCCCACATACTTTGGCCATCTGATATCGGCCATAGGCAAGTCGTTCAACGAGGTAGTGAAGATGGGAGGCATGGTGGGAGAAGGGCTTAAGTCAAGAAAAATCATGAGCTATTCGACCATCAAATCAACAACCCAAGCCATTTAAAATGGTATCGGGGGAGTGTTCGGAAAGAAGATGTGGCAATAGTTGATTCAGGATCATGGTTTAGTCCGAGGGGCCTATCACACAATTATACCCAGCCTCGACCTCATCACCAAATCTACACCCAAACCCCATATAATCCACCCCAACATTACTACCCATCACTAGACCTTCAGATTTCCGTCCACCACGACCAGTCATATACCCAACCTCCTCCCTACTCACAATAGTGAGCACCAGCCCTGCAAAATACCTACCCAGCTCCACAAAATGCTTACCCACCCCCAAGAGCCTACCAAAACCCTCTCGGTCTAGGTTTCGGACCCAGTCCAGCATTCCAAAAATAAAAGGTTGCAGCACAAGAAAACTTTCACCCCGTTGGGGAAGTCTTATACCAGTTTGTTCCATAGATTGAGACAGTTGGATATGGTGAGGCCAATTGAGTCATAATTTCCAAACCCTCCTCCAAAGAATCTTGATTACTCTTTGAGGTGTGAATATTGTTCTATTACTCCGAGGCATGATACGGAGAAGTGCTGGCACTTGAAAAGTGCCATCCAGAAGCTCATCAACACAAACCGTATTAAAGTCCAAACTATGGGGGCACCCAACATCAACCAGAACCCATTGCCAACCCGTGAAAAGACAAACATGATCGAGATGTACACAAGGGAGGGTAATCCAAGAAGCCCTCACAGTCCGTTATGATAATTCAGTCCAATGAGGCCAAGCCAGTCAAAAAACCAATATTTGAAGGATCAGTGAACAAGTTGAGCATGACAAATGGTGAACCATATGTGGTAGTCAAGAGAGGATCCCCAAATGTTGCTGTAGCAAAGAAAGATAAGTAAAAAGTGGTTGTGCCAGGTTTGGCAAACAAGCCTATCGTGATTGTAGAGGGTGCCCGTATGGACCCTGTCATCATCAAGCCCGTAACCCAGTTGCAGGTAGACAACACCAAGGCTATCCCATGGAGCTACGAACGGGTAATAGTGTCCTACATGGGAAAGGAAGTGGAAGAATAAGTCAATGAGGTCGAGGGACCAACTCGTTCATGGAGATGCTTTGCCCCGAAAGAGTTAAGAAAAGCTAAAGCATCCAGAGATAATCGAGTTCCTGTAAAGAGAGTAGTGACCGAAGAAGAGGCAGAGGAGTTTCTAAGAAACATAAAGGTACAAGATTATTCCATCGTGGAGCAGTTGAGAAAGACGTCTGCTCAGATTTTCTTGTTGTTATTATTAATCCACTCAGATGAGCATCGTCGGGCCTTGATGAAAATCCTAAACGAAGCTCATGTCCCAGAAAAAATTTTAGTAAACCATTTGGAGAAGATTGCCAACAAAATATTTGAGGTGAACTGGGTCCCTTTCACTGATGACGAGTTGCTTGTGGAAGGTACTGAACACAATAGGGCGCTCCATCTGACGGTAAAATGTGAAGATTCTGTGGTCACCAGGGTGCTAGTTGACAATGGTTCTAGTGAAAATGTTTTCTCTCTCTCTACTCTAAACAATATGAAAGTTGATGATGAGAGGATTCACAAAAACATCATATGCGTTCGAGGTTTTAATGGTGGAGGGAAAGACTCGGTTGGTGATACAGTGCTTGAATTAACAATAGGATCGGTGGAAATCACCATGGAGTTCTAGGTACTGGATGTAGCAGTCTCTTACAATTTTTTACTGGGTCGGCCTTGGATACATACCGCCAAAGTAGTCCCATCCACTTTGCACCAGATGGTTAAGTTTGAGTGGGATAGACAGGAGATCGTCATGCATGGTGAAGAAAATTTGTGTGCTCACAGTGATGCCTCCATCCCATTTATTGAGGCTGAAGATGACAAAGGGCTATGGGTCTACCAAGTTTTTGAAATAGTGCCAGTCGAGAAGGTTCTAGAAGGGAAATGTGTTCCAACTCCAAGGATGGCCTATGCATCCGTTATGGTGGCCTCCGAAATGCTGAAAAATGGCTTTGTGCCAGGTAAATGTCTGGGTATATCCCTGCAGGGTATCATACAATCGGTGTCCCTCCTTGAAAATTTAGGTACATTCGGTCTTGGATTCAAACCTACATCGGCAGATGTGAAAAGGGCTAAAAGGTTGAAACGGAAGGCGTGGGCTCTTCCAAAGCCTATCCCACGTCTCTCCAGGAGATCGTCGTACATGGTGAAGAAAATTTATGTGCTCACAGTGATGCCTCCATCCCATTTATTGAGGCTGAAGATGACAAAGGGCTATGGGTCTACCAAGTTTTTGAAATAGTATCTGTCGAGAAGGTTCCAGAAGGGAAATGTGTTCCAACTCCAAGGATGGCCGATGCATCCATTACGGTGGCCTCCGAAATACTGAAAAATGGCTTTGTGCCAGGTAAATGTCTGGGTGTATCCCTGCAGGGTATCATACAATCGGTGTCCCTCCCTGAAAATTTGGGTACATTCAGTCTTGGATTCAAACCTATATCGGCATATGTGAAAAGGGCTAAAAGGTTGAAACGAAAGGCGTGGGCACTTTCAAAGCCTATCCCACATCTCTCCAGGTCTTTTGTTAAGCCCGGTTCCAGGAAACTCCTAGTGACAACAGTTCAAAGTTCTGTGGTTGACATTGATGAAGAGTCAATTGAAAGGTTCTAAAGGTTGTTTGATAATATGAGCATGGTAGAAGTTGGAGAAGGTTCTAGCAAAATAGACATGCAGTTCATCGGGCTGAATGTAAAGCTTAAAAATTAGAAGGCTACTCCTTTCCCTACCCGGAAAGAGTCATGGTAGTTTGTGTCACACCTCCTTTTTTCGCTACCGCACCCCGTGAAGGGCGTAGTAAAGGGAGTTTTTCCAATTAAAGGACAATCGAAACGGGATTCATTTATTAAGAGATTCAGAGTCTCCACTTGGGAGATTTATGGTGTCCCAAGTCACCAGTTGAATCCCGAATCGAGGAAAGGTTTGACTCTATTTAACAGTCCACGAACCAAAAATCCGGATAAGGAATTCTGTTAACCTGGGAGAAGGTGTTAGGCATTCCCGAGTTTCGTGGTTCTAGCACGGTCGCTCAACTGTCATATTTGGTTTATTTATCTGATTTTATAACATGCTTTAACTTATGTGCAAGTTTTAACCTTTAACCGCTTTTAATTATTTTTAAGGAATATTGAACGTCATTTAAAATGTGTTTTTGTATTATGTCACATGAAATGCACCCGCAATCTGAAACACATTTTATTCAATGTTTTAGGATTTGGATTTGGGTCACATGAAATGCACACCCGAGTTTAAGAAGGTAAAATTATTAAATAGCGCGCCTAAAGCAACTAACGCATTGTTATTTTTGGGAAAGGCCGTGAAATTTGCTAAACGACCCATCCCAAAATCTAGGTATTTTAATATATACATTTATGAGGGCCCCGCAACTTGTGTGATTCATTTTGCAAGGATCGTCTCATTTTATTATTTAAAAGACGATCCTAAAGCAAACTACGATTGTCTAGTTAATGTGTCCCTAGAACAAAGAAAGATCCTAATCAATTTATATTGTCAATTTCAGGCCTCGAGTTCAAGTCCGGATTCAAACAAAAGGGATGACCTCTTAATTTGAACCCGCTACCTAACCCGAAAGCCACAAACTTGCCTAACCTCGTATCCTACTACCCATGAATCATAAATCTCTGGAACTCATTTCTTTATCCCAAACCATTCTAGCTAACTCGAACAAACAAACTTTCTAATTTATTAATCTAACAACGAAAGCTAATAGGACATGCGGCTAATAAACAATGTTTCAAACTTTGACAAATTAAAATTAAACATGAACTTATATTAGAGCTAACACATATAGCAACTAACAGAATAATGGCTAACAAAATCATGATATAACCTATCAAATCAATCCGACTACAAATCTGGCGAACTAGTCACGGACATGAAAACTTTTGAACAACGTTTCTGTCTAGCATGCCAATTCGAGATAGCAATAACATAAGCACGAGGCTAAAACTCGAAAGATTTAAATAAAATCTGCAACATACATAACATTTATTCAAACTCGGACATGATAGTAACCGATATCAACTCAAAACAAAGGTTAGAAACGAACCTCTATGTTGATAAATAAAGCTGGAGGTTTACAACTCGATCGTCAAAATCAAACAGAGCCATAATCGGCGAGCTGAAACAATAAAATTAACGGACCGGAACCTCAAACAACGACTAACCAACGACGAACTCGAACGGACCTCATCCTGGACAGAACTTTTGGACGATTTTTGAACATTTTTAGTTGGGTTTCAGCGTATGTGTGTGTGTTTCCCAGTCAGTTATGGTGATGAGGTAGGGTCGTTCATGGACAAGAACAAGCAGTGCCTTGGGACGTTGGTTCAGGGGTTTCGTTTGGTGACGGGGTTGGTGGTTGCTGGTGGTCGACTGGCTGGTGTGCTGGTCGTTTGGGCTGGTGGTCGACTGTGCTGTGCGACGGGACTTGGTGACACGACTGGTGGTTGACGGACTGTTCGTGAATAAGGAGCTGAGGGTTTAGGCAGCAATGGAGATGAGGACGATGGTGAGGGCTGTCCGGGGCTGCTTCACGTGGTTGTTTGGCGAGACAGTGAAATGGTCATTATGGTGGAGACGGGAGGCTTGGAGATGGAGCTATGGGTTTGTTAGGTTTTTTTTGGTTATTTGAGGAAGAAGAAGATCATCCACAGTAGTCTTTTTTCTTTTTTTCTTAAGGTCTAGTCTGTGTAATCCTCCTCCAAATCTCTCAGGTTCCCCTTTTTAGTCTAAATGTTCTAGAAAAATCAGAGAGTAAGGTGTAATGTGCAAAGTCTTGAAGTGTTCAAAAACGTGGGGGGTCAAGTCTTGTGTTATGTGTATGTCCCCCACGTGTGTCCCCCACGTGTGGTGGGCTCGGATTGTTATGGGCTAGGTCCGAAAATTAAACCTAAAAACGGGTTGTTTGAACCTAAATATTATTCTTTGCCCGGAACCGAGAATAAGAACACGATGTTATTTAATTAAGCATACGTAAGCAAAATAACTATTAGAATGAGACTAACAATTAAACAAAACTATGTTTTTTTTGTGATTTTCGTTTTATATAAAAATAAAAATATAAAGTACTATTTTTGTATTTTTAAAAGATTAAAATGGCTATAAAACATTAATAAAACTATTTTTTTTGTAATTTTTGAAATTATATAAAGATTAAAAATAAGGTGCTATTTTTGTATTTTTCAAGTTTATGAGAAATACATAAACTAA
>MU680119.1:3996-44415 GCA_026770625.1 Nicotiana glauca | reverse complement strand
TTGATATCTTAGGAGAAAGATTCATCAGACTAAGATTTTGACTCTAGGAGATAATTCATCAGACTAGGTCCAATTTTATTGTTTTACTTGAAACCTTCCAATTATTGCCTCCTTCTACTTGTTGTCTTATCTGTAACTTTACAACTATTGCTTTCAATTTTTCAATTCTTGCCTTCCCCTTTTGTTATCTATCTGGGTTTTTACGACTGTTGCCTTTACTTCTTTTTTGTTATCTTTCTAAATCTTTCCAACTGACTTCTTATTAACTTGAAAAAATTCATCAGACTAAGATTTTTTTATCTTAGGAGAAACAATTCATCAGACTAAGATGTTTTCATCTTAGGAGAAACAATTCATCAGACTAAGATTTTTCATCTTAGGAGAAACATTTCATCAGACTAAGATTTTTCATCTTAGGAGAAATAATTCATCAGACTAAGATTTTTCATCTTAGAAGAAATAATTCATCAGTCTAAGATTTTTTCATCTTAGGAGAGATAATTCATCAGACTAAGATTTTTTTCATCTTAGGAGAGACAGTTCATCAGACTAAGATTTTTTCATCTTAGGAGAGACAATTCATCAGACTAAGATTTTTTCATCTTAGGAGAAATAATTCATCAGACTAAGATTTTTTTTATCTTAGGAGAAATTCATCAGACTAAGATTTTTTTTTTATCTTAGGAGAAACTTTGCATTGCTTTGCTCCTGTTACATACAAAGAAATTTTTTTTCATTTTTGAAAATGATGGTCAGTTGTGACATTTTTGCTGGGGATGATTTCCTCCTTCCCTTAAAACTTGTGTTGTCTTCTTTCTTCCTCAAATGGGTAGCTGAATTCAGAACTGCTTCCCTCATCACTCATGTTGTCTTCCCTCGGAACCGCTGGGGATAACACTGCTGGGGAATTATTTACTTACCTGCTGAGTATAAAACTGCTGGGGCAATCTCCTTTCTTCCCTTTTTTTTTCAAAACTACTTTCTTAAACTTTTATTTTCAATACTGCTGGGGATAAATGTGTTATCAACTAAGGATGACGTTGTTGAGGATAGCGCTGCTGGGGGAATTTTATTCCTTCAAAATCGGTGCTTCATTCTTCTGGAAGCTGCTGGGGATGACACTGTCTTTTGCTCTTTCTGAACACCAGTTTAGTCCCTTTGTTCTGTCCACTGGGGTACAACTCCATTTATTAAAATTTGTTATTTTCTTTCTTTCAACACCGCTAGGATAATACTGGTTCAAAGACCACTTCCCTTTAAAACTGGTGTTATCTTTCTTCTTCCCTAAGTGGATACCTGACTTCCAGAAAATTTTTCAAATGAAAGGTAAATTTTCTGCCCTAGTTTGATAATCTTCCACGTGGCATGCCTTTCCATCAATTCCATTTCCTTTTCCTTCTTCAAATCAAAGAAAATTTATTAGTTTAAAACGCAGTGGTTGTGGCACTCCTACCGGGGATGATTTTTCCCTTTCTCTTTCCCTGCTCTGCGTTTCATTACACTTTCAAAACTTGCTGGGGAGGATGTTATTTGCTGGTCCTAGCATGACTTGCCCTGCCTTGCATCGTCTGGCTATCTTGAAACTTGGTCGATAATTTCCTACCTTCTTGATGACTCCTTATTCACAAGCCTTTCACTGTTGTTTTCCACTTGTATCCTGACCCCCCACATTCCTATGACAGTGACTCTACTTGAGGATCTTGTATGTTTTACTGATGAACCATTTTCTTTGTTCATCCTTGTCACTAAAAATTCCTTTTCTGTTGGGGATATCCCTCTTCTTTTGTGGCATAGCTTAGGAACTGGCATTTCCCCGACCTTTGAGTCTCATTGGCCTTGGCCTTGAGGTCATTAACCTTCGCTTTTTGCTGGAGATATCCTCATTGACACTGATCCATCCTTCTGTCAATCTCCTCCTACTGGGGAATGTCCTTCTTGACACTGGCCTTGCGCTTGTTCCTTCCTAATTTATACTACCTGGATGTACCATTTAGATCTCGTCTTGCATAATTGGAAAGCTGATGGCAAATTTTGAAGTCATTTCTCACAAACAGACTTTGTTGGGGAATTTTTGATGAAAGGAGAAAGATAAAAGGAACAAAATAAAAGACAAAGGAAGAGGATGACTCTCTAAAAACAAAAATTATAAAATAAAAACCTATCAAACGCGGATACCAGCTCTAATGGCCATGACATGCACATATAGCCTATCCTCCGTCGTTAATTCGCCTTTCACAATCTTCGTCTGGGGCTTTCCCATCCGATTATCACCTTGATTCGACTTGTAGTGCCCGAAGGTTTTCACCATCAAGCCTCTCTCATTTTGGCTTTTCTCTCAGCTTACAATTGCCTCAAGGTGCCCTGTGAAGGTTTTCACCAACAAGACTCTCTCATTTGTATTACTTTTCAGCTGGGGATTGGGGTGTTACCGATAAGACTCTCTCATATTTCTTTTCTGTTGGGGATCAAAGTCTTTTCTGCTGGGGATCAGAGTGTTATTCTCGACTTCCCTTTACCTGACTTGGCGTCTTTTGAAGACTGGTCAAAAAGGTCTTTCTTTGGACCGTAATGTGGAATTTGGATAGGGCTAGAAGGAAAAGGGTATTAAAGGTTCAAAATAAATCAACTTGGGTTTAAAATTACAACCTTCGGAACTAAACTTATTTATACTAAACACAACTTTTGCCCCAGTTTTCTTGCTTAGGGGATTTTTATTTTTTGTTACACTATGATACACTATGACCGAGCTGTGAAGCGTCTACGTATCCTCTTTGAGGAATCAGGTCAAACGTAGTTCCCACCTGATTTCCTTTCCATTTTTCTTTTTCTTTATCTTTTTTTTTCTTTTTGTTGTTTTCTCTTTTTTGTTCTTTTTCTTTTCTTTATCTTCCATGTTTGTGTTTCTAATTTTTGCTACTGATTCCGTATGAGGGGTATGAAAGAAATAAAATAAAGCTCAAAGGGTTGACGAAGGATAAAGTGTTTGGATAGCAGAATAAAATGTCTTCGTCATTCCAATCTTCAAAACATACCAAGTGCAAACAACACGATTAACATTCGTCATATATTTTTAATGCACTGTTGGGCAACACTCTCATTTTCATTATGATGAACTACCCCCATGTAAACATGGCCAACTTGCCTTTAACGGTTTTCTTTTTACTTGCCCCAGTTTTACCGGACTCGGGCTCCAAATAATCTCAAGCCGTTCTTATTTCCTTTAAATGTGCCGATCATCTTCCAATTGCTTCATGATTAACTTTTAAGAATAGGCCACAATTGTGTGCGCATGTCGTGTCACTAGAGTTGACGGGAAAAGGACTATAAAGAGGAAAGTCTTAAATCAAAGAAAAATGACTAGAAATAATGGAAGACAGAGAATTGCATTAGACAGTGAAACGGTTCGAACAACACGACAAACATAATAAACTGGGGTAAGACCTTGTGAACAAACCTAGACAACACTAAACGAGATACTACAAACAAAGGAACTAGATAAAATAAAATGATAGAAGGGTTTGAATTACAAGATGATATCTGGATTACAACCCTGAAATAACCCGGACAAACAGAAATGACAAAAAAATAAACCGCCAAGATTCCTTCTTACATAACTCTCCAATTGATAAGCCTGACATTTAGCCACAAATCTGATTATCAGAATCACTATAGCCTTCTCCCATTTTAGTCGGCAAATTCCCGAGTGGATTCTCATATCCCATATCACCAGGCATCACCGCCAGAAAGTGTGTATCATCAGGTGCAGGTAAAGGATTCAACACGATATTCTGGGTGTCACTGTCCTGAATCATAATCAATCTTTCCTGGATCATCCTTTCTATTTCCTTTTTCAGATCCCGACAACTTTCCACATTATGCCCCTGGGCATTGGAATGGTATTCACACCTTTTAGATGGATCAAAGCTTCTTGCACGTGGGTCCACATGATTTGGAGGAATGTGTGCAATCATGTCATGTTGTTTTAACTTCTCAAGTAAGTTTGCATACGACCCTCCTATTGGTGTAAAATTATCTTTCAGCTTCTGTTGCCTTCTATATCCCTGGCTTGGATATGGGTTATAAGGCACTTGGAAATTCTGCGGAAGCTGGTGGAGATTTTGTGACACATGTGCCCGTTTTCTTGGATGATTTGATGGCTGGACAACATACTGAGGTGGATCTACTGAGTATGGTGGGTTCTGAGGTGGATAGTATTGCTCATGGGAGTTATGGAATATCTTCGAGGCTGTGCATACCGTCGAGGTGTTCTTTTGGGACCTCTTCTTGACCCTGATGTCATCATGACTTCTTCATCCCTCTCATTCGTGCCACCATATTCAATTTGGATAGCCTGAGCTGCAACCTTGAGAGCTGCTTGACTTATAATTCTGCCTGTCTTAAGACCGTTATCTTCCATTTCTCCCATTTTGATTACATCCAAGAAGGATTGACCAACCACGGACATCATGTTCTGAAAGTAATCCGGCTCTTGAGCCTGAAGGAAGACAGTGATTAACTCGTGGTCATCCATGGGTGGCTCAACACGAGCTGCTTGCTCTCTCCATTTAAGGGCATATTCCCTAAAACTTTCACTTGGTTTCTTCTTCAAATTTGAAAGGAAAATGCGGTCTGGGGCAATGTCGATGTTGTATTGTAATTGTTTGACAAAGGCATGTGCCATGTTGTTCCAGACGTAGCGAGATGTGTCTTGATTCAAAAACCATTCAGATGCTACTCCCGTAAGACTTTCCCCAAAGTAAGCTATTAGCAATTCTTCATTTCTTCCTAGACTCCTTAGTTGATTGCAATACTTTTTCAAATGGGCTATGGGGTGTCGATGTCCATCGTACTTTTCAAATTTGGGAATCTTGAAACTAGGCGGCAAGTGGACATCGGGGAACAGACATAGATCTTTGAAAGCAACACTTTTTTGACCTGCCAACCCTTGCATATTTTTCAACCGTTGTTCTAAGCTTTTCAATCTTTCGGTTATTTCCTCCTGTACCATCTTTCGGGGATCTTGCGCTGTCCGCTTGCCACAAACCAACCACCTCAACTTACTTTACAATTCAAAACAAAACATGTTAGAATGGACTCAGTCAGTCCTTATTATTATCAATATTTTTGCTTACTTCTTTTCTCTTTTTTTTTTTTCATTTTTTATATATACATATATAGTTGTGGTCGAATCTTATGGAGATTGCCTACGTATCATGACCCCGCATGAATCAGACCGTGCGTAGTTCGCGCAGATAAATGGCAAACAACAATAAAATATTTTTGGAATTTTCAGCTTTTCATAATAAACACACTTTGATTAAAAAGAATTTAAAAACTGACCAAACTAAGATGGTTTAAAGGAAAGACAAAATACAGATCCGAAAATCGAACAACCCACCTACTCTAAGAAAAACAAACTGACAAATTCCTTCCCTATCTGCCAATTTTAGCCAAACGGCTATTTTTGCAAATGTGGACCCTTCCCAATTTCACATGAATTTTGAGGTCGGGGAGGATTTATTTTATGACACTTTTACAAACTTGTCCGTTCTTTTACGAAAATAGTCTTTCGACAACTGAAAGATACTCTAAGGTTATCTCGGCAAGAACGGTTCAATACACTGCCGAAACTGGCTCGGCTTATTTTGACCAAAAATCACAAAGGCATTCACTTGCCCACTGACACTTTTTTTCTTCTTGTTATTCAAATTAAAAATAAAAGACCTGGTTTTGCAAACACAGCCTTTCAGCACCTCGGGGACGAAGATTTTAAGGTTGTGTGGGCTAACCGGTCAAAAACCTTAAAAATGACCAAGGGTGGCTGTTTATGCAAAGTCAGCCTTCCGGCATCCCTTTCGGGAACATTCGGCTATTTTTGATAAAACGGCACTACCCGACTTGCTTAAGACTCTTTTTTCTTGTTTTTCAAAATAAGACCCAATATTGCAAACACGACCTTTAAGTGCCTCGGGGATGAAGATTTTAAGGTTGTGCGGGTCAACCGACCAAAAATCTAAAAACAAATGACCAAAGGTGAGCCGTTTATACAAAGTCAGCCTTCCGGCGTCCCTTTCGGGAACATTCGGCTATATTTGACAAGAGCGGCATCACCCGACTTATTTATGACGAAAATTAAAATTTGACATTTTTGGCTATTTTTGCATAAGGGGAGGTTGGACCCGACGAGGGTTGCCTACGTATCTCACATCCAGTGAGAATCAAACCAGCGTAGTTCTGCCGATTGGATACGGGCGAGAACAACTAATTTAGAGAAATATATATTTTTTTGTTTTTTCTTGAAAATGGATGAAACATAGAAAATCTTTTTGAATTTTCTTTTCTTTTTTGATTTTCAAAATGTGGCATGGGGGACATAGGGAATTCCAAGACTTCTTGGATTCCACAAATGTTCCCCATGTACTTTTCCCAAAAATGAAGCTGGGGGACATGGAGGAATTTTAAGACTTCTTGAATTCCACAAATAATCCCCATGTGCTTTTCCCAAAAATGAAGCATAGGGGACATGGGGGAATTCCAAAACTTCTTGGATTCCACAAATATTCCCCATGTGCTTTTCCCAAAAATGAAGCATGGGGGACATGGGGGAATTCCAAGATTCTTGGATTCCACAAATGTTCCCCATTTGCTTTTCCCAAAAATGAAGCATGAGGGACATGTGGGAATTCAAAGACTTCTTGGATTTCACAATTGTTCCAAATGCCTTTGATTAACATAATATCTTGATGCTTATCTAAAAAAATCGTGCAGCCTTCTTATTTAACGAGATCAGCATGACCAGGCGTGCCATTTGTCCTTAACTATTATTGGTCTGCCAAATGACCCTTTTACCCTTGAATAAATATAACATGTAGCACATAGGATGCATCAAGATGGTATTTTCCTTTCAGGTCACCTGTCCTAGACGGACCCAACCCCTGTGTTGAGCCTCCAAAGTCAAATGCACATGATGCAAACAATCATTCCTACTAGGGATCCGATACGAGGCTTTGTTATTCTAGGTTTAAAACCTGGGTTTATTGTTCTAGACCTGGCTTACCCGAGCGGACAACTGGAGCCGAGGAGGAGGCAGCGTACCGGGGATACAGAAGCTCCGCCGGCTTAACAACTTATCCGAACCTCATTCTAGATGGGAAAAGACTCTAATAGAAAAGAAGTCACACGAAGTGCACCCTTCTTCATGATGTAGAAGACTCAGAGAGAGGAGGGTTTTCGACACAGTTTATATACAGTTCACAAAATATCAAAGCGGTAATAGCAACACTTAGTACATTAGGCCCAAACATATAACAAAATCAGATAATATACAAGCCAAATACAACAAATATACCAAGCTCGAATTTCTAACCCTGAACTAGTGGTTCTGGGTCACGTCCCCAGTGGAGTTGCCAGAGCTGTCATACCTCCTTTTTCTGCTACCGCACCTCGCGAAGGGCGTAGTAAAGGGAGTTTTTCCAATTAAAGGACAATCAAAACGGGATTCGATTATTAAGAGATTCAGAGTTGCCACTTTGGAGATTTATGGTGTCCCAAGTCACCAGTTAAATCCCGAATCGAGGAAAGGTTTGACTCTATTTAACAGTCCGCGAACTAGAAATCCGGATAAGGAATTTTGTTAACCCAGGAGAAGGTGTTAGGCATTCCCGAGTTCTGTGGTTCTAGCACGATCGCTCAACTATCATATTTGGCTTATTTATCTGATTTTATAACATGCTTTAACTTGTGTGCAAATTTTAACCTTTAACCGCTTTTAATTATTTTTAAGGAATATTGAACTTTGTTTAAAACGTATTTTTGGATCACGTCAAATGAAATGCACCCGCAATCCGAAACACATTTTATTCAACGTTTTAGGATTTGGATTTGGGTCATATGAAATGCACACCCGAGTTTAAGAAGGTAAAATTATTAAATAGCGCGCCTAAAGCAACTAACGCGTTGTTATTTTTGGGAAAGGCCGTGAAATTCGCTAAACGGCCCATCCCAAAATCTAGGTATTTTAATATATACATCTATGAGGGCCCCGCAACTTGTGCATTTCATTGGCGAGGCTCGTCTCATTTTATTATTTAAAAGACGATCCTAAAGTAAACTACGATTGTCTAGTTAATGTGTCCCTAGAACAAAGAAAGATCCTAATCAATTTATATTGTCAATTTCAGGCCTTGAGTTCAAGGCCGGATTCAAACAAAAGGGATGACCTCTTAATTTGAACCCGCTACCTAAACCGAAAGCCCCAAACTTGCCTAACCTCATATCCTACTACCCATGAATCATAAATCTCTGGAACTCATTTCTTTATCCCAAACCATTCCAGCTAATTCGAACAAACAAACTTTCTAATTTATTCATCTAACAATGAAAACTAATACGACATACGGCTAATAAAAAGTGTTTCAAACTTTGATAAATTAAAATTAAATATGAACTTATAGTAGAGCTAACACATATAGCAACTAACAGAATAATGGCTAACAAAATCATGATAGAATCTATCAAATCAATCTGACTACAAATCTGGCGAACTAGTCACGGACATGAAAACTTTTGAACAACGTTTCCGTCTAGCATGTCAATTCGAGATAGCAATAACATAAGCACGAGGCTAAAAATCGAAAGATTTAAACAAAATCTGCAACATACATAACATTTATTCAAACTCGGACATGATAGTAACCGATATCAACTCAAAACAAAGGTTAGAAACGAACCTCTATGATGATAAACAAAGCTTGAGGTTTACAACTCGATCATCAAAACCAAATAGAGCCATAATCGGCGAGCTAAAACAATGAAACTAACAAATCGAAACCTCAAACAACGACTAAGCAATGACGAACTCGAACGGGCCTCATCCCGGACAGAACCTCTGGGCGATTTTTGAACATTTTCAGTTGGGTTTCAGCGTATGTGTGTGTGTTTTCCGTTCCGTTATGGTGATGAGGTAGGGTCATTCATGGACAGGAACAAGAAGTTCCCTGGGACGTTGGTTCAGGGGGTTTATTTGGTGACGGGGCTGGTGGTTACTGGTGGTCGACTGGCTGGTGTGCTGGTCGTTTGGGCTGGTGGTCGACTGTGTTGTGTGACTATAACAACCCGACCGGTCGTTTTTGGAATTTACACCCCGATCCCCCATTAACTGCTTTCCCTAAGTTCATTTCTATTATTTTGGTTTGTCGGGACGTTCGGTATTAGGATTCGGAGTGTCTTGGGACACTTAGTCCCTAAATGAGAGCTTAAGAGTTGAAAAATGGTCCGCATTCGGAACAGAGTGAAGATGACCTCGGAATGGAAATTCGATGGTTTCGTTAGCTCCGTTAGGTGATTTCGGGGTTGGGAGCGTGTTCGGAATGTAATTTGGAGGCCCGTAGCTCATTTAGGCTTGAAATGCCAAAGTTTGAATTTTTTGAAGTTTCCGGTCCGTTAGTGAGTTTTTTATCCGAGGGTTGTATTTGAATTCCGGAAGTTGTTGTAGCTCCGTCATGTCATTTGGGATGTGTGTACAAAATTTCAGGTCATTCGGACGAGCTTTGGTTAGGTTTTTGATCGAAAGCGTATTTTGATAAAATTTGAAGTTCTTAGGCTTGAATCCTTGATTTAATCGGGTTTCTGGTGTTGTTTGAGGTGTTTTGAGGATTTGTAGAAGTTTGAATAAGGTATTAGGTTGTATTGGTGCTTTTGGTTGAGGTCCAGCGAGTCTCGGGATGATTTCGGATGCTCAACGGGCAAAGTTTGGAGTTAGAAAGAAAAAGTTGCAGCAGACTTCTGGTATTTTCGCTTCTGTGGTCCTGGAGCCACAGAAGCGGAGCCATCTAAGCGGCCGTCTTTCCGCATAAGAGGAATTGCCCCATCCTAGGAGAACCATAGAAGCGGTCTCCTTCTCGCGCAAGCGGAACCGCAGATGCGGTTTTTAGTCCGCAAAAGCGGTCCCCGCCCCCTTAAGTTGAACCGCAAAAGCGGTTATTCCTACCGCAAAAGAGAGTCATACAAGTAAAGAGATCTATTCATTGATAAGAAAAAGAAAAAACGTGGCCGCAAAAGCGGAAATCACTAGTCTGAAAAAAGGGATAATTCGAGGGTTTATTTCAAAGTTAGAAAAATCAATTGAGAGCTCGGGAGAAGGCGATTTTGAGTGGATTTTGAAGAGAAGATCATTGGGAATGTTGCTTTGATCCCTTCTATTTATATTCCATCATTTCCTAGCTAAATCAACCATTAGAATTCAAATTCAAGGTCAATTTGAGAAAAATGAGTGAAACTTCTTAGGCTTAATTTTGTGATTTTGAGTAGGTATTTGACCTCCGATTTGGGAGATTTTTATATGGTTAGACTCGTGAGAGTATGAGGGTTCGGAAAATGTGAAAATTATTCAATTTCGAGACGTTGGGTGGAGGGGCATTTTGGTCATTTTACCTATTTTCGCGCCCTAGCTTTAATTTCAATAGTGGAATCAGTTGTTGACAATATTATTTACGATTTGTAATTGAATTGAATAGATTTGGGCCATTTGGAGTCGGATACTCATGGCAAGGGCATCGTTCCCTAGTTGATTTTGCACCGGTTCGAGGTAAGTGGCTTGTCTAACTTTGTGTGGGGGACCTTTTCCCTTAGGATTTGCTACTTGATATTTGAGTGCCTTGTACGTGAGGTGAAGAGCGCGTACTTGAGATAATTATTGCAAACCCGTTTCTACTTGAAGTATTTAAATTGAGATTTCGTATTTACTAGTTCATTTTAGACTGTGAGTTTCATCTTGTGTTGAACTATTTGCTTAAATGCTTAGCTGACTTAATTGTTTAAGTGATTTGCTGACTTATCTGCTTAATTGTTTAACTGCACTGACCGTACTATGTGATGTATGTTAGGCTAGGAATTTCAGCTACTTGTACTGGTTTTAGTAACTATTCTGGAATTATGAGTTGTTGTCGTTGTGTGTTTAAATTGGGACTGCGGGACGGCTTCCCGGGAGATCCCCCTGCATTTGATATATTCTGGATTTAGGGTGCGGGATACCAAGATCTCCCTAGCACATGCACTTTTATATATCGGGATACCAAGAGATCCCCGGCATACTTATTGAGGATACCAAGAGATCCCCGGCATACTTATTGAGGATACCAAGAGATCCCCGGCATACTTATTGAGGATACCAAGAGATCCCCAGTGTATATGATGAGGATACCAAGAGATCCCCAGTGTATATGATGAGGATACCAAGAGATCCTCGGGATACCAAGAGATCCCCGGATATTATTCCTCGTTGAGAGCAGTATTACTTGTATTGTTTCCTTTGCTTTCTATTACTGTCCTTCCTTATTTGTCTGGTTTAGATTCTCGCAGTAGACTTTATTTAAACTATTTTCGTTATATTATTATTTATTATGTTTTGCCTCAGTAGGGCCCTGACCTTCCTCGTCACTACCCAACCAAGGTTAGGCTTGGCACTTACTGAGTACCGTTGTGGTGTACTCATGCCTCTTCTGCACATGTTTTTTTCATGTGCAGATCTAGTTACCTCTACGCAGGCGCATTATCAGTAGCTGCGGGGAGCATTTCGGAAACTTGAGGTATATCTGTCGCGTCCGTAGACCGGAAAGTCTCCCTTTCACTCTACCCTTTAGTTAGCTAGATGCTATTCTGTTCTTCCTTGTTATAGACTTTTCGGATGATTGGAGCAGTGTTATGTATTATTCTTAGCCTGTGTTGCCCGTGGGTTTTCGGGTCTTTGGGATGGTTTCAGAATTTAATGTTTTAAAGTGTATGTGCCAGGCGGCAACTGTATACATTACTCATGTTATTTAGTTTATGATTATAAATTTCGCAAATGTTGTTACTTCCGCAATGTGTTAGGCTTGCCTGGTCGTGAAGACTAGGTGCCATCATGATGTGTTCACAATTGGTGAACTAGGGTCATGACAGCGACGAGACTTGGTAGAACGACTGGTGGTTGACGGACTGTTCGTGGAGGAGGAGCCGAGGGTTTGGGCAGCGATGGAGATGAGGACTATGGTGAGGGTTGTCCGTGGCTGCTTCACGTGGTTGTTTGGCGAGACAGTGAAGTGGGCATTGTGGTGGAGACGGGAGGCTTGGAGATGGAGCTATGGGTTTGTTAGGCTTTTTTGGTTATTTGATGAAGAAGTCTTTTTTCTTTTTGTCTTAAGGTCTAGTCCGTGTAAGTCCTCCTCCAAATCTCTCAGGTTCCCCTTTTTAGTCTAAATGTTCAAGAAAAATCAGAGAGTAAGGTGTAATGTCCAAAGTCTTGAAGTGTTCAAAAACGTGGGGGGTCAAGTCTTGTGTTATGTGTATGTCCCCCACGTGTGGTGGGCTCGGATTGTTATGGGCTAGGTCCGAAAATTAGGCCTAAAAACGAGTAGTTTGAACCCGAATATTATTCTTTGCCCGGAACCGAGAATAAGAACACGATGTTATTTAATTAAGCATACGTAAGCAAAATAACTGTTAGAATGAGACTAACAATTAAAACAAAACTATGTTTTTTTTGTAATTTTCGTTTTATATAAAGATAAAAATATAAAGTACTATTTTTGTATTTTTAAAAGATTAAAATGGCTACAAAATATTAATAAAACTATTTTTTTTGTAATTTTCGAAATTATATAAAGATTAAAAATAAGACGCTATTTTTGTATTTTTCAAGTTTATGAGAAATACATAAACCAAACTTTATATACCCCTTTTTGTAATTTTTCTTTTTTGTAACGAAATAAAGTAAAAGAGCCAAAATTAACTGAGATGGCTATATTTTACGCTAAAAATATAAAAAATCTTGGGAATGGTCAAAAATCACACGTCTACAGTTTGTTTTATTTTCCTTTTTATCTGGTCTCCAGGGTTGTGACCCAGACTTTTATTTTTCGCTTGTTGATGTACAACCCCTATTATCCTTTATTTTCAATAAATGCAATTTCCCTTGATAGTTCTATTTTATGTTTTGTTTTCTTTTCTGTATAGTTCTATTTATGCTGATTTTGATGACATGACATGCATGAGGAATCTTCGACCCAATCTTAAAAGTCAATCTAATTCTGAAATAATAATTCAAGAACTAGAGTGTGATGATAAATCAGAATATGATGAGGATGGGCCTTTGTAGAGATTAGTAAGGAACTAAATCATTTTGAAGAAAACCCCAAGCCTAACTTGAATGATACGAAAGCAATCAATTTAGGGGACCAAGATAATGTCATAGAAACTAAGATAAATGTCCATTTTGAACCACATATCAGGGGAAAAATAATCAAAGCACTGTTTGAATATAAAGATATTTTTGCATGGTCATATGATGATATGTTGGGTCTAAGCACTGACTTGGTGGTTCACAAATTGCCCACTGACCCGACATTCCCTCCCGTCAAGTAGAAGTTGAGAAAGTTCAAAACCGACATGAGTGTGAAGATTAAGGAAGAAATCACCAGGCAGTTGAACGCGAAGGTCATTCAGGTCACACGATATCCCACTTGGTTAGCTAATGTTGTGCTAGTGCCAAAGAAGGATGGTAAAATCAAAGTGTACATTGATTATCGCGATCTCAATAAAGAAAGTCCAAATGATAATTATCCAAAGCCAAATATCCTCTTTCGGATTGACAACTGCACCAAACATGAGATCGGTTCTTTTGTGGATTACTATGCGGGATACCACCAGATTTTGATAGATGAGGAGGATGCAAAAAAGATAACATTTATCACACAAGTGGGACTTATTTCTACCGGGTAATGCCATTCAATTTGAAACACGATGGAGCTACCTACACGAGGGCAATGACTATTGTGTTCCATAACATAATACACAAGGAGATTGAGGTTTATGTGGATGATGTGATTGTAAAGTCAAAGCAACAGGCTGACCACGTCGGAGATTTGAGGAAGTTTTTCCAAAGGCTTCGCAGGTACAATCTTAAGCTTAACCCCGCCAAGTGCGCATTTGGTGTTCCATCCGAAAAAATGTTGGGATTCATAGTCAGTCATCGAGGCATTGAGTTGGACCCATCAAAGATCAAAGTTATCCAAGAACTGCCACCTCCGAGGAACAAGACTCAGGTGATGAGTTTGCTCGAGCATTTAAACTACATCAGTAGGTTTATTGCTCGACTCACGACAACTTGTGAGCCCATCTTTAAGTTGTTGAAGCAGGATATTACAGTTAAATGGACTGATGAGTGCCAGGAGGCATTCGATAAGATCAAAGTATACTTGTCAAGCCCACCTATGTTGGTCCCGCCAGAACCCGAGAGGCCTTTGATTCTTTATTTGACAGTCTTGGAAAATTCGTTTGGCTATGTATTGGGCCAATATGACATTGCTTTCATGAAGGAGCAAGCCATCTACTATCTCAGCAAGAAGTTCACATCTTATGAGGTTAAGTACACTCACCTTGAAAGGACATGTTGCGCCCTAACTTGGGTAGAACAGAAGTTGAAGCATTATTTGTCATCCTACACTACTTATCTCATTTCTCTCCTGGATCCTATAAAGTATATCTTTCAGAAGCCTATGCCCACAAAGAGACTTTCAAAGTGGAAAATTTTTCTCACAGTGTTTGACATTATCTATGTGATTCGGATTTCGATGAAAGCCCAAGCATTGGCCGATCATTTGGCCGAGAACCCGGTCGATGAAGAGTATGAACCATTGAGAATTTATTTTCCCGATGAAGAGGTGATGCAAATTGATGGGGTAGAGCAGGTTGAAAAAACAGGTTGGAAATTTTTCATTGATGGAGCTTCTAACATGAAAGGCATTGAGATAGGAGTTGTACTCATTTCGGAAATAGGGCATCACTACCCTATTACGGCTCAGCTTCATTTCTGTTGTACCAATAACATGGGTGAGTACGAGGCAAGCATTTTGGGTTTGATGTTAGCTGTAGATATGGGTGTCCAGGAAGTCTTGGTCTTGGGAGACGTAGACCTTCTGGTGCACTAGATTCAAGGAGAATGTGAAATAAGGGATTTAAAGCTCATAACATACCGACAATGTTTGCATGATCTTTGTCAACGGTTTCGATCAATAGAGCTCAGGCATATTCCAAGGATCCATAATGAGGTTGTCGATGCTTTAGCTACCTTGGTGTCAATGCTGCACCATCCAGACAAAGCTTATGTCAACCCTCTGCATATTCAAGTCCGTGATGAGCATACTTACTATAACATGGTGGAAAAAGAACTTGATGGTGAGCCATGGTTTCACGATATCAGGGAGTACATCAGAATGGGGGTATATCCAGTACAAGCCACGGGGGATCAAAAGAGAATAGTTCAATATTTGGCAAGTGGAATTTTCTTCAGTGGGGGAATTTTGTACAAAAGAACTCTAGATCTTGGGCTATTGAGGTGCATCGATGCTAAGCAAGCCACAACTACTATGACCGAATTACATTCCAGAGTTTGCGGGCCACATCTGAGTAGGTATGTTCTGTCAAAGAAAATTCTTCGAGCAGGATATTATTGGCTCACCGTGGAGTGGGATTGTATTAGTTTTATGCGCAAGTGTCATCAATGCCAAGCACACGGAGATTTGATTCATTCTCTACCATCTGAATTGCACACAATGTCTGCACCATGGCCCTTTGTTGCTTGGGGTATGGATGTCATCGGACCAATTGAGCCAGCAGCATCCAATGTGCACAGGTTCATTCTGGTGGCCATTGATTATTTCACTAAGTGGGTTGAAGCTAAAACTTTCAAGTTTGTGACCAAGAAAGTAGTGGTCGATTTTGTTCATTCAAATATCATTTGTCGGTTCGAGATCCCAAAGGTGATCATCACAGATAATGGTGCTAATCTCAACAGTCATCTGATGAAAGAGGTATGTCAACAATTTAAGATTACGCATCTCAATTCCACCCCATACCGCCCCATACCGCCCCAAGATGAATAGAGCAGTCGAGGCAGCCAACAAGAACATAAAGAAGATATTTCGTAAAATGGTGTAAGGTTCCAAGCAATGGCAAAAAAAGTTACCATTTGCGTTGGTGGGCTATCGCATTACTGTTTTCACTTCAGTGGGTGAAACTCTTTATTTATTGGTATATGTCACTGAAGCAGTAATACCCGCAGAAGTTGAAATCCCATCCCTTCAGATTGTTGTTGAAGCCGAAATTGATGATGATGAGTGTGTCCAAACCCATCTGGAGCAATTGAGTTTGATTGATGAGAAAAGAATGGAAGCAGTGTGTCATGGCTAGTTGTATCAAAAGAGAATGGAAAAATCATACAACAAGAAGGTGCGTCCCTGGAAGTTTTAAGTGGGTCAGCAAGTATTGAAACACATCCTTCTACATCAGGCTGAAGCAAAAGGCAAGTTCGCCCCAAATTAGTAGGGGTCGTTCGTTTTAACAAGAGTGTTGTCCAGTGGTGTATTGTATCTAACAGATATAGAAGGCAAATGTGTATACATGGCTATCAATTCTGATGCAGTCAAAAGATATTATGTATGATTTCTTTAGTTTAAAGTTGTGTTTGTTTGTACTTGGCATGTTTTGAAGATTGGAATGATGTAGGCATTTTGTTATGCTATATAAACACTTTATCCTTTGTTACCCCTTTGAGCCTTATTCATTTCCTTTCATACCCCTCTTTTAGAATCAGTAGCAAAATTCAGTAAAGAAGTAAAGAAGAAAGAGAAGAGGAAAAAAAGGAAAGAATGGAAAAGAAAGAAAAAGAGAAAGAAGAAGGATAAGAAAAAAAAGGAAAAAAGGGGGAAAGAGAAGAAGAGAAGAAAAGAAGAAGAAGAAGTAACAACCATAAAGCAATTCTTATTTCATGAACTATGTTCGACCTGATTCCTTTTAAGGATACATAAACAGCCTCGCGGTTCGGTCCCATTGAAATAAAAATCGAGAAGTCCCCAAGCAAAAACACTAGGGCAGAAAGTTGTGGTTGTTGAAAGAAATCTGATTCCAATAGTTGTAATGTTTTTAAACATATTCAAGTTGTTTTGAGCCTTTTGATATCCATTGTTTCTAACCCTATCAGAAAGCCCACATTATGGTCCAAAGAAAGACCTTCTGATTAGTCTTCGAAAGATGCCAAGTCAAGAAAGTAGAGGTGATTCATATCAGGGGCAACACTCTGGTCTAAGTAGGAAAAATGAAAAAATGAGAGAGTCTTATTAGTGAAAACCCTCACGGGCACCGTAAGGCGATGGAAGATGAGAGAAATTAAAATGAGAGAGTCTTATTGGTGAAAACCCTCATGGGCACCGTAAGGCGATAGTGAGGTGAGAGAAGAACAAATGAGAGAGGTTTGCACGATGAGAATTCAAGAATGTGAAGTTTTCTTAAAGGTTTTGCAGCCTCTCGAGGATAAATACAGATGTCTCCGTACCGATTCGTGAGAATCTACTAAACCTGCTCATGACTCGTGAGACCTATGTAACCTAGGCTCTAATACCAACTTGTCACGACCCCAACCCCGAACTGGTTGTGATGCTGCCTCTCGTAAAGATGAGGCCAACCAACTAACCCAACTCGTCTTTTCAAAAATAGTTAAACAAGAATAAACAGCTTAAATATGACTTAATAATATTAATTAGTGGAAAATACAATCCAACAAAGCCCTAATCAGGGTGTCACAAGTCACGAGCATCTATAGAGTTTAAGTACAACCACAAGGTCAAAAAGTACACGAATCAAGAATAATGAACAAAGGGAGAAAAACGATGCTGCGAACGCTGGCAGTCACCTCGTTAAACTCCTATATCTGTGACTCTAATAAGCCAAACCCGCTACCGGGTGAATAAATACCTGTATCTGCACACGGGGTGCAGGGAGTAAACTGAGTACTCCAACTCAGTGAGTAATAAAGGTAAATAACAGCTGAGCGGTAAGAAATCACGTATGACAAATCATCATGTTGTATAGAAACAGTGTAAACCCTTTTTAGAAAACAGTGAAGCTGTGAAATCTTTAGAGAAACATCTTAGCTTAGTTTAAACCTCTTTTGAAAATGACTTTTTTCAGCGGTTACGCAAATGAATGCAAAACAGACAGTGCAAATAAGCACAGAATTCCGCCCCTCGGGCACAACACTCAGTTATCAGATAATGTAAGAATATCAGACAAATATTGCAAAAAGTAGCACAAACAACATATAATGGCAGACAAATGAAATAAGATAAACACATCAAACATTACCAGTACCGATGCGGCGTGCAACCCGATCCATTTATCATCGACGACGCTCATTGGGGGTTTGCAAACTCCGAGAAGGGCCCCTTACGGGCCAACCGCAATATCAAGCCATCGCGTGGCATCAAGTCTAGGCCCTAGGCATCACACCAGTATCAGTATAACCCTACTGCGGTGTGCAACCCGATCCAAAAGTATCCTCACAACTTTGGCCCTCGGCGTCACTCAGTAAAAAATCACATAAGTCCCTCGAGCAACAGTAATACATGATGCTCAGCCCAAAAATAGTATTGGAAATATCATTTCATGTGTTAAAGCAAAGTAAACTTGGCTGAGTTTTGAAAACAGTGGAAAATACATGACTGAGTTCAAGTATAACATCAAAACAGTGAGGAAATATCAACAACCATCCCCAAAGGGATTCAAATAATTGGTACTAAGCCCAAATATGGCAATCAGCCCAAATCATGATAATATCAAATAAGTTTCAGTCAAATAAGAAACCTACCGAAACATTTCGCGAGTATGCTACTCGTTGGAGGTCAGAGGCTGCAAAGGTCAGGACAGCCCTAGAAGAAGAACAGATGAATAGATTCTTTGTCCGGGCTTAGGATCCCCAATATTACGAGAGACTGAAAGGCATTAAGAATGGTATGGTTACTAATCTTGAGGCATTACAGGCCACCAATAAGGCTTTACAGTCTGGTGGCATGTCCAAGAAGAAAGATGTGAGTGTCGTAATGGTCGCACAGGGAGACAAATCACCACTAAAATACCACACCTACCCATCACCTCCACTTACATATCAGCCTATCCCGAATTACCAAGCACCCGCACCCTCTTATCAAAATCCACCGCCCGTCTACCAATCCTCTCCACCTCTCACATATCAACCCACCTCACCCACATACTCTCAACCATCACCTGTTTATCAAGCTTATAATGCTCAACCCTCTCACTACCAATCACCTCCCACCCGCCAAAATTTCCCTAGACCTAGGCCAAATTTTGACCACAGACTGCCCAGACAATTCACAACCATCGCTGAACCAATTGACTAGCTGTACGAGGGACTTAAAACTGCTGGTCATGTCACTTCTATCCCAGCCATAACTCCAGAAAATCCTTCCCAGTGGGTCAACCCTAATAAGACATGTGCGTACCATTCCGGCATGAAGGGACACACCCTTGACAAGTGCCACTCATTGAAGGACACGATTCAAACCCTGATCGGCAATAAGGTCATTGTAGCAAAGGAGCCTGCTCCTAATGTTCGCAACAACCCTCTGCCTGACCACAAAGGTGGAAACATTCACATGATCGAGATAGAAGATAATTGGGATCCCAAGGGGTCAATAGGTTTGATTGATGAGGGTGATGAACCAAAGAAACCAGCGATTACACTTAACCCAATTGTTGTGCAGAATCAGCCCTCCAGGGACGATGAAGTAAACATGTCTATACCTCTCGAATTTGAAACGCCTCCTTCTGTAAAGGCGCCCAGGCCAATTGAGGTTGAATTTGGAGTTCCAAAAGAACCCGCACCCTTTGAATTTGTTGTGTTACCACCAAGGGTACCTATTTCTGTGACATGCCTATAGGGATTTATATATGATTTGTGCAACTTCACGCGTAGAAAACATGCCTATAGGGATTTATTTATGATTTGTGCAACTTCACGCGTAGAAAACATGTCTATAGGATTCAACATTTGCTTTCTGCAACTAAGCATGTAGAAAATATGCCTATAGGGATTCACATTGCGGCATATAGTAACACCATTAGGCAAACAATTAGGATTAACAACTAAGCTTGTAGAAAATATGCCTATAGGAATTCGTACTTCTGCATACAATAATGTCATTAGGCAAACAACTAGTTCTAACAACAGAGTTGCATATAAATACCATGTCTACAGTACTCCTATTTAAAAGGTCTAAATCAGTTAACCCATAGAGAGCATGCCTATAGGAACTTCGAACCTAAGCCGTTTTCACTCATTCAAAATAGCATTCACTTTTCGAAATTAATATTTAGTAAAGTAACGGATCTTTTCTAGACAAATCTGCATTCTTCTTAAACTCGCGTTATTCTTTCCCAATTAACCTGCATATCTTCTGAAGTTCATTTCTTTTCTGTTAAACCTTTACAAAACAGTGCATTTCTCTTCTGAAACTCCTTTCACTCCTTTTACTCTGTAACTTTGCTTTATAATCAGTTTATGTTTTAAAATTAGTAATTCTATCCAACACTTAGACAAAAGGATTAATTAATCAATCAAATCAGTTTTAGACAACTGCATTCGAGCAAGCCTAATATAGACTTTCCGTCTAAAATATGTGTTGAACCAGTCCACTCGTCGCTTTATTTAATTAAGACCAAACCAGTACGTGTAAGACATGCTAAACTCTATGGCTTTTATTTGATTTAAGGAGGCTTACTTAAGCCCTACCTGCTTATTTCCTTTCCCCCTTTTTATTTGCATTATGTATTTTGATTAACGCCTTAGTATTTTGTCCTTTGAAAACTCCTAAAAGCCCCCAAACCCCTCCCTCTTTAGGACTAGTAGTCCAATTGCCTCTGGGACTGATAGGATCAGGACGGGTAATAGCATGCATTAAGTAATGAGACATTCTGCGCTTTAATACTTTAATGGGGTGGGAAGGGTAGAATATGGATATGATGACCACGCGATAACACCACGTGTATAAACGGTTACCGGGTGTTGTGTGGGATGATCCATATTATTTATAAACATAGGACCTCTCTCCCTTTACCTGTTTATTTTACTTCGAAAACTACTTTCTTCGTAAAATTTCAGCTTCTTTAACTTCGTTTTAGTTTCAAATCATTTTCAACTATTATTTGTAATTCTTGCTTGTCTACTTGTGTTTGCTTGCTTAAAGTCACAATTGTAACATGGTCGGGAACCACACTAGTGGATCTTGAAGGGTGCCTAACACCTTCCCCTCGAGATAATTTCTAGCCCTTACCCGAACTCTGGTCTTCATCTCAAATTCTTCCTTAAAGTATCCTAATGCACTATAATCATTAGGTGGCGACTCTTCAATTCCAAAAACCCAATTCCTAAGCGGGAATAGAGTTGTCTTTCCCAAATGTCGTAAACACGATTTTTGCTTTAGAGAAAAAAGGGGGGTGCGACAGGCTCAATATAACATTTTCTTATATCTTCCACCATCATACACATTACACAGCCACTTAGTCTTCCTGAGTCTGGACACATACCGAAATATAAAATTTACTTCACTCCCAACTAAGAGACACGAAAAGATTCTTCACGCGCCCATAACTCGGGGCGATACATCCAGTCACAATGGAAATCAAGCACTTATTAGTTCATCTATCATCCAACAGACCTCCCTCATCACTTCCAAGTCACATAAGTACATCTCGCAGTGCTAACATACTCATCACGTGGCTATCCAGCCGTCACTTCCACTAATAGGGACAATACCGAACGTATAAGTTCAAAAACACTTGTTCACACAATCAGCACCATGGTGCTCAAGCCATAGGCAAAGATCCGGCCTAAAGTCCTCCAGACTGGCCCAACATAAACTCACAGAGATTACATCTCGCCCCTCGATCGTGGAATTACAAGCCATCAAGTCACATCTGATACTGAGCGCTCAAACGTGCATATGAACGTGTGGGAACAATTTCAAAAGTTACTTTTCAAGCTGAATCAAGGACGCATGATAAGAATTCAAGAATGTAAAGTTTTCCTAAAGGTTCTACAACCTCTCGATGATAAATACAGATGTCTCCATATCGATCCATGAGAATCTACTAAACCTGCTCATGACTCATGAGACCTATGTAACCTAGGCTCTGATACCAACTTGCCGCACTGGTTGTGATAGTGCCTCTCGTGAAGACGAGTCCAGCCAACTAACCCAACTCGTCTTTTCAAAAATAGTTAAACATGAATAAACAGCTTAAATATGACTTAATAATATTAATTAGTATAAATACAACCCAACACAGCCCTAATCGGGGTGTCACAAGTCACGAGCATCTATTAGAGTGTAAGTACAACCACAAGGTCTAAAACTACATGAATCAAGAATAATGAACAAAGGGAGAAAAACAATGCTACGAACGCTAGCAGTCACCTCGTTAAACTCCTATATCTGTGACTCTCATCAGCCAAACCCGCTACCGGGTGAATAAATACCTGCATCTGCACATGGGGTGCAGGGAGTAAAGTGAGTACTCCAACTCAGTGAGTAATAAAGGTAAATAACAACTGAGCAGTAAGAAAACACGTATGACAAATCTTCATGCTGTATAGAAGCAGTGTAAACCCTTTTTAGAAAATAGTGAAGCTGTGAAATCTTTAGAGAAACATCTTAGCTCAGTTTAAACCGCTTTTGAAAATGACTTTTTCAGCGGTTACGCAAATGAATGCAAAACAAATAGTGTAGATAAGCACAGAATTCCGCCCCTCGGGCACAACACTCAGTTATTAGATAATGCCAGAATATCAGATAAATATTGCAAGAAGTAGCACAAACAACAGATAATGGCAGACAAATGAAATAAGGTAAACACATCAAATAGTACCAGTACCGCTGCGGCGTGCAGCCCGATCCATTTATCATCGACAGCGCTCACTGGGCGTGTGCAGACTCTGGAAGGGGGCCCTTACGGCCCAAGCGCAATATCAAGCCATTTTGTGACATCAAGTCTAGGCCCTCGGCCTCATACCAATATCAATATAACACTGTTGCGGAGTGCAGCCCGATCCAAAAGTATCCTCTCAACTCTCGACCTCGGCCTCACTCAGTCAAAAATCACATAAGCCCCTTGGGCAATATTAAAACATGATGCTCAGCCTAAAAATAGTATTGGAAATATCATTTCAAGTGTTAAAGCACAATAAACTTGGCTGAGTTTTGAAAACAGTGGAAAATACATGACTGAGTTCAAGTATAACATCAAAACAGTGAGGAAATATCAACAACCATCCCCGAAGGGATTCAAATAATTGGCACTAAGCCCAAATATGGCAATCAGCCCAAATCATGATAATAACAAATAAGTTTCAATCAAATATGCAGTAAATTCATTCATCGGGACGGACCAAGTCACAATCCCCAGTAGTAAAATACCCCACGCTCATCATCCAGTGCGTGTCTCACCTCAATATAGCACTACGACGTGCAATCCGGGGTTTCAAACCCTTAGGATATCATTTACAATCATTGCTCACCTCAAGCTGGCCAAACTCTAGCTCGCTATGCCCTTGCCTCTCAAATCGGCCTCCTCGCAAGTCGAATTTGATCAAAACCACAACAAATACATCACAATATGCTAAGGAAACAATACCCAATCGAAAACAATTAAAAAATATCAAGCATCTCAAAATTAGCAAAACCCGAGCCCCGGGTCCAATCTCAAATCTGAGAAATTTTCACATCAACGGGTTCCTTATCTCGCCACGAGTGCATACATACCAAGAACTCTCAAATCCAAGCTCAAATGACCCATCATATCCCAATTTTAAAATTCAAAAACCCAAGCCCTAGTTTCTTCCCTTTTTAGTTAAATCTCATGAATCTCCAGGTTAACTTCACAATATAATCATTTTTTTAGTTCATAGAACTTACCTCCAATTAATCCTCTTCGAATCCCTCTTTAATTTCTCCCAAATAGCTCTCAAGGTGCTCAAAAATGGTGGAAAATGACTTAGGTTTGCGAAATAAAATGTTTTGTAGCTTCTGCCCAGTTCTAGGTTTTTCTTCTATGCGATCGCGGCCCCAGGCTTGAGATCGTGATGCAAAAATTTCCCAGGCCTCCAAAATGTTCTATGCAAACGTGACAAAGAGGATGCAAACGCGATGCTTACAAATCACTGGACTCCAACTCTTCTACCCGAACGCAATCCATACCATGCGAACGCAATCCATACCATGCGAACGCGAAGCATCATCAACCAACCTTCTGCGAATGCGGACCCTCTGATTCGAACGCGAAGGGAAATTCGTCTGGCCCCAAATTTCCTTCTACTCAATCGCGGCTCAACCCACGCGATCGCGGAGACTTAAAACCTGCAACACCTGGAATGAAAAATCTGCAATTTTTCCAGCATCAAAACTAGCCCGATAGACTATCCGAAACTCACCCGAGGCCCCCGGGACCTCAACGAAAAGTACCAACACATCCTAAAACATCATTCAAACTTGATCCAATCGTCAAAACACCTCAAACAACACCAAAACCATCAAATTATTTCAAATTCAAGCCTAAGTTCTTCAAAAACTTTCGAAACACGCATTCGATCAAAAACCCAACCAAAACACCTCCGAATGACCTGAAATTTTGTTCACATATCCCAAATCACATGAAGAAGCTATAGCAACTCTCGAAATTCCATTTCAGCCCTCAGATCAAAATCTTACCTACCAACCGGAATTCTCCAAAATACTAACTTCGCCAATTCAAGCCTAACCTCCAAAACCACTTCCGATCACACTCCTAAGTCACAAATCATCCCCCGAAGCTAACCGAATCACCGGAAATCACATCCGAGCCCTCTAAATCATAAGTCAACATCCGGTTGACTTTTCCAAACTAAGCCTTCCTTAAAGAGAGTAAGTGTCTCATTTCCTACTGAAACCACTCCAAACCAACTCGATCACACAAGACACTGATAGTGAAGTATAAAGAGGCAGAAAATATGGGAAACAGACCAGTGACTCATGAGACGACGGGTCGGGTCATCACACTGGGTTATGGAGATCCTGGGGCACAAAGTATGACAACTGAAAGTTGATTGGTTGAATAGGTTAGGCTGATTAATCCGAAATG
Source organism: Nicotiana glauca (assembly GCA_026770625.1). NCBI lineage: Eukaryota > Viridiplantae > Streptophyta > Magnoliopsida > Solanales > Solanaceae > Nicotiana > Nicotiana glauca. The sequence continues at coordinate 19,413 of MU680119.1, read as the reverse complement.
CATGTCATGATCATTGGTACCAACTGCTCCACTCAGATAAGTCTCTTTTCTTTTCTCCCTCAAACAGATATCCAGTTTTAGATTTTCTTTTTTATTCCTAACTCTCGAAGTCATCGCATTTCATTTTTCTGGGTTTATTTCTCTAAGGTTTTTCCAATGTCAGCCTTGTTTAAGCAAGCAAGAAAGGATTTCAAAGCTTACTAACAACTTCAAAATTGCACAAAGCAAAGTGCGGCCAAAACATACCAGAGATAGCATGATGTAAAGTGGGAAATAAGGTGTCAGTGAAGGTTCTATTGGTCAAATGCTATAGTAATCTTGTGGGAGATATAGAGGTTCAGATATAAGGGTTAGAAATATAAAACAACGGTTGGGGTGTAGAGCACTCGGGTCATCCAGAGTCCTGCGGTTGAAGGTCAGTCAGAAAATCAAACAATTCTTGGCCAGCTCAAGGCAGCCAATCAAAGAAAAGCACGGTAGCAAAAGGGCCACCTCCAACAATAATGCCGCAAACTAACCACCACATTTTAAAACTGACAAGATTTTTTTTTTATTACAACATGGGCAGGAAATTTCATTTATTCCGAGGAATCCTCCATGGGGAAAGCATGTACTGGACAGATTCGACCGTAAATTCTTAGGGCCTGCATGGATAATGGGATTTAATTTGAAGTTCGCAGGACCCTCCTGGACATGGGACATAGTTAAAATTCAAAACATTCATGAGTAACAAAATCTAGCATAAGTTCTACTTTGAGGAAATATAAGTTGGTTTTGAAGTTTTCATTCTTAGGACGAACTCAATTGGAAATTTTTAGGACCCTCCTAGATAATGGGATCTTGTTTTAAGACCTTCATAGATAACAAGATTTAGCGGAAGTCATACCTTTAGGAAATATAATTTAGCTTTAAAGTTGTCATTCTTAAGATGATATTTAACTGGGAGTTTTCAGGACCCTCCTGGATAAGGGGATCTAGATTTTAAATGCTTTGAGATTTTCTAGTAACATGGTTCAATTAACACTCACAGATGTACCTAGCTACCAAATTGGGGCAGAAAAAAATTGTTTGTTTTGTCTGTTTTGTTGAAATAAGGCACCCACCTGAAGAACAATGGAAGAAAACACGAGTTTTAAGAATGGAAAGCAAGGGAATACAGTTAAAGTTGTGGAAATAAGGCGCCCACCTGTAGAACAAAGGGAATCAGTTCAAGTTTTGGAAATCAGGCGCCCATTTGGAGAATAAAGGGAAAGCGGTTCAAGTTTTGGAAATCAGCCACCCACCTGGAGAACAAGGGAAGACAACACTAGTTTCAAGAATGGAAAGCAAGGAAATACAATTAAAGTTTTGGCAATCAGGCGCCCACCTGGAGAACAAAGGGAAAGTGGTTCAAGTTTTGGAAATAAGGCGCCCACCTGGAGAACAAAGGGAAAATGGTTCAAGTTTTGGAAATCAAGCGCCCACCTGGAGAACAAAGGGAAAGTGGTTCCAATTATGGAAATCAGGCGCCCACCTGGAGAACAAAGGAAAAGCAGTTTAAGTTGTGGAAATCATGCGCCTACCTAGAGAACAAAGGGAAAGCAGTTCAAGGATTGGAAATCAGGCGCCCACCTGGAGAACAAAGGGAAAGCAGTTTAAGTTTTGGTAATCAGGCGCCCACCTGGAGAACAAAGGGAAAGCAGTTCAAGTTTCAGGGAAAAGCAGTTCAAGTTGTGGAAATCAGGCGCCCACCTGAAGAACAAAGGGAAAAGCAATTCAAGCATCGATAATCAGGAGCCCACCTAGAGAAAAAAGGGAAAAGCAATTCAAGCATCGGTAATCAAGAGCTTGTCACACCTCCTTTTGGCGCTACCGCACACCGCGAAGGGCGCGATAGAGGAAGTTTTTTCCAATTAAAGGACAATCGAAACGGGGTACGTTTATTAAAAGATTCAGAGTCGCCACTTGGGAGATTTATGGTGTCCCAATTCACCGGTTTGAATCCCGAATCGAGGAAAAAGTTGACTATATATTACAGTCTATGAACCAGAAATTCGGATAAGGAATTCTGTTAACCCGGGAGAAGGTATTAGGCATTCTCGAGTTCCGTGGTTCTAGCACGGTCGCTTAACCGTTATATTTGGCTTAATTATCTGATTTTATAACATGCTTTAACCTATGTGCAAATTTTAACTCTTCACCGCTTTTATTATTATTTTAACAGAGAATTGCAACATTGTGAAAGTGTATCGCGAACCACGTCACATAAATGTACCCATGGTTATCGACACATTTCCACTCCGTTGAGAGTTGGATTTGGGTCACATAAATGTGCACCCGAATTTAAGAAAGTAATTTATTAAAGACGCGCCTAAAGCGACTAGCGTATCATTATTTTGGGTAAGCCCGTGAAATTTTGCTAAACGGCCCATCCCGAAATCTAAGTAATTTTACAAACACATATAGAGGGCCCCACAGTTTATGTATTTTTGTTTGTTGAGGCTCGTCTCATTCATATTTTTTTTAAAAGAATTACGACATCATGGAAATGCATCTCGAACGACGTCACAATCAATGCACCCGTGATTATCGACATATTTCGACTTCGTCGAGATTTGGATTTGGGTCACATAAATATGCACCCGAGTTTAAGAAAATAAGGTTATTTAAAGTACGCGCCTAAAAAGACTAATGTGTTGTTATTTTTTGGGAAAAGGCCGTGAAATTCACTAAGCAGCCGATCCCGAAATCTATCAAATTATTATATCCATTTATTGAGGGCCCCGCAGCTTGTGCATTTTATTTGGCGAGGCTCATCTCATTTATTTTATTATTATTTTACAAGGACGAAACTAAAGTGACTATGATTTTTATTTCTATTTTTGTCTCTAAAAGAAAAAGAAATCCTAATTAATCAAAATTATTGGCCTAAGACAGACCAAGCACCGATTTCAAACTAACATGTCATTCGGCTCCAAAAGAAACCCAGAGAATAGGCATTCACGTCTGAGCCAGGGCCATTCATTAAATTATTAAGGCCCAAATCAACAAAAAGAACAAGGTTGCATAGCCTGGAAATGTCAGCAGACTTACACCAAATAGAATTTGGATTTAACTATGGCCCGAACTTGATTCAAACTGTTCCAATTTCACTTGCTGATTTTTGTAATAGAATAGACAATGTTCAACCCCTTTAAATTAATAAAATGCTAGTCGCTTGGCTTTCAGCTCCCTACTTATATTATTTTCTTTTATAGCGTCTGATGAATTATTGGATGTCACTAAAGTTAAAAAAACTGGGGTATGATTGAACTTAACATCACTGATCACAAATGTAGACCTCATATGAATAAGCTAAGCGATTGGACTAGGTGGTTTTTTTTTTCTATGTTACATTTGAACAACTCAACATGATGGTTCGAACTAGTATTACTGAATTAGTACTCATGTGGTTCAGAATTTCACAACTGGATTACTGAAAATAGCATAATCAAAATACCAAAACCATTTAACTTGTTTATCTTCCAATTATTGGGAAACAACTCAAGCTACTCTACACTATACTACACTACACCAGTAATGACTAAGCCAAATTAAAGTTGCCAACTATGAAACTCATAAGCTCATCCGAAAGAGTTCAACAGTCCACAAACTTAAACAGTCCAAAGTTGATATAATCAGATCATTACAATCCAACTTCCAGACTGTTCATATCAATTGGAAATAGTTCTAATTAAACTTGAACAAATTAAACTAAACTACTAGGCATGATTGACTATAACTATAGTACTTAGATATTAAACAATGAATGTAGCAGAAAAGGCTTGATCTAAACTTCATTCCATTTTAATAGCCAAGAGTGTACAAATGTGTACCTGGAAAGGTGAAATAACAAGAGAGAAGAGAGGAGAGTCAACAGCAGTGTAGCATCAGTAGCACAGCAATCCCACAGCAGATAACACAACAATAGATAACCAACTTCAAATAGCCAATACAGCAGTCATCCACAACAACACAAACAGACCAGAAGCCCAGTAAAATCAAATCAAAAATACCAACAGCAACACCAAACAAAACCAGCCACTAATTGAAACCGCAAAACCTTTAAAATCAAACCAGAAGCCACCTAAATTTCAATGAAACAGTGACAGTACTAACACTGATTTTTAGCAGTAAAAAGAAAACCTCACTCTTCAGTTTTTTGGACCCTCAATCTCTGACCTTTTTTTGCATTCCAAAAAGCCAGCCTATTTTTCACTCTTTCTCTCTGCCTTCCCTAGATTAAAAAAAGGCTGCCTATTTCTAGTCCTAAATGACCTTATTTATAGCCTAAAACAGACCTCTAAGGTCTGCCTTGAAACCATCAGAACTAATTCTGCCCATAACCCCTTAATTCCCCACTCCTAGATGTCTTCTTGATGCAAGTTAAATGGGTTCCCCACACTTGGTTCCCCATTGTAGCATGCCTTGTCCCTATTTGTTTCATTCAAGAGTCATGGGTTATTAATGTATTCCTTTTAATTCCCATGCTCTTATGTTTGGTTCCCCACTGGTATTAAACTAAGGGTAATTAATGACCCACTAGGCAGACCCTTAAGCTTAAACTGATTATAACTCTGTTGATTCCCAAAATTACCCCTTAACCCTATAAAAATTACTGTATTACCCTAAGCCTTATTAATCTGATGTTAGAACCTATATAAGTTCAAACCCAAAACTGATTTCTGGTTGACCTATCTACAGCCATAACCAATTCACAACCTAAGTTCAAACAGTGATTTAAACTCAAAAATCAGATCATAAAGGGGTGTCAATCAGATGGAATGAGTTGATCATATTGGGAACCAATCCTGATCAACTCAAACCAACTAATCAAATAGGTATTTGCTAAAGTCAAGCTAAAATTGAAGCATTTATGAATCAAGAAGTGAGGTTCAAGTGAACAACCAAAGAGAACAAAATGTAACATATAAATGAATAGGCTGTTTGGTTTCAAAGATGAAAACTGAACACACCAGCAGGTTCATTTCAATACAAAAGAGGCGGGATAGTTGTCGCTCTGAAAAGAACAGAGATACACTACTATCATGCTTTTTCTAGTTTTTTAAACAAATTAATTGACGACACTTATTTAATCGATTACACATACACAATTGGTAATAAAAAACAGAATCAAACATACAAACAGGGTGATTCATGCGGCTTTGGACAGGAGTTATGAAACTAATTATTCGACAACATTATTCGAATCGAATATACAGTTTATAACACACATATATAACAACGGACAGAAGAAAAATCGACCAAATAAAAGGTCTGCAAATGGACAGAACAGTTGATACAAAAATTGAAAAATCAATAAACCAAGCTAAACAGATGAATAGATATAAACATAAACAAGAACAAAGGGGAAAAGAAAAAATACCTCAGTACTCAGAAACTAGGCGACACAGGTTCGAACTCAGACTCGAACACTTTGAGGTCGAACAGACCTTAATCGAGTGTTCTCAACTGAGAACACTTCGACTAAGGTCTATTAGACCCCAAATCTTCCTTTAATTTGGACAGAATCCATGGTTTGGACTTTCTAGGGTTCTTACGTTCGATTTGGGGTTCGAACATTTCTGGCCAGATTCGAACTAAGCCAAGAGTGGTTTGGTAACGAGGGAGGTCAGGGGGATGTCTGGTGTGAGTTTGGGGTTTATTAGATGAACTAGGGTTTTTTACTCGAACCTTCGATTGATTATTCAAGACGGTTGGCGATGATTCGAGGTTAGTAGACCATGGGTTTGGGTTGAGGGTGGTCAGATGGTTAAGGGGTGTTAATTTGGTACAGTTTAGAGGTGGTGCCGCCGCCGGAGAATCTTGTGGCGGCGCTAGGGTTCATGGCTTAAAATCGATATTCGACGGGCTGTGCTTGGATTCGAGAGAAATTAAGCAAGGATTGTAAAAGAGGAGGTATAGGGGAAGAGGTGGTGTAATTTTGGAGGTGTTTGGTGGCTGACCGCCGCCGTGGGCGATTTCCGGCGGGCAGTCAGCGGCGGAGGGAGACGAGCACGTCTCTGAGGCTTAGAGACGATAAGGTAGGGATTGGCTTAGGGGGCTGGGTAGGAGATTTGGAATATATAGTAGTGGGGAGAAATTGATCTTGGCCGTTGGATTATTCATGATCAACGGCCTGGATCATTTCATTTAAGGGAAACGACGCCGTTTGGTCTCAGTAAGAGACTGGGTCGACCCGAGTGAGATGGACCGGGTTGAACTGGAAGCTCAGGACCGTTAGATCAATAGGAATGGACGGCTTAGATTGACTCACATGAAACGACATCGTTTGAGCTTGGACGGGAGCTGCAATGGACCGTTCGATCAGTTCGATCAACGGCTCAGATTGAAGGCGCCTAAACGGCGTCGTTTGGGTTGTCTGAAGAACTGGACTGGATCGTTTGAAAGAATTTGGGCTTTGGCTTTAAATTGAAATTGGCCCAACCGAGTTTTGCCCACTATTTTCATTCTTCTTCTTTTCTTTCATTTTCTTTTAATTCCTAAAAACCAAAATTCCTACATTAAATTGTAACATCAAAAATTAAACTACAAAATATTAATTAAACCTAATCAACAATTAACACACATGGCTATTCATTAATTAAAACAAAATCACACAAAAATGATAAACATACAAAAATACCTATTTTTGTGATTTTCCTCTTTTAAAACCAAATCATGGTTTGATTAATTCCTAAGTGCACAATTAGATCCTGAGTGTGCATGCAGCATATATTTTTTGTATTTTTTGTTAACTTAACAAATAAACATGCACGCACAAAAATGCAAAAAATAAAAGAAAAATAACACAAAATTCACAACAAAGGCAAACGACACAAAACTATTTTATTTTGAATTTTTTGGGAGTAGTTCTCGATAGGGCAAAAATCACGTGCTTACAGCTGCCCCTCTTTGTCCGAAAACACAAAGAGTTTTCGTGTAAAGATAAAGTGAGCGAGCGATTTTTACCCGTCTAATTACTCCATGTGAAGCATTTTTTGAAAAGATTTGACCGAACCTTTGCTTCAAAAGGGAATCAGGTCAATGTAGTTCGGGAAGTTTTGGTAGCTAGGACTACCATGGGACTGCAATTTTGTTGTTACCGCTGCTGCATGCTGTTGCTGTTGTGGCTACTGCTTGCCGACTTCCTTATTACATCGTGCTAAACAGATAATAAGAAACTAGACTAAACTATGAGTTACAAAATCTTATCTAGCTCTTAAACTTTCTCTTGTAGTCTTCCTTCTGATTTCTGCGGCGGAATTTATGTTGGGGGTATTTTGTTGTGACCTCCGCATTACTGCCTTCTGACTTCAACTTTAAGTGCATTCCTCTGTTCTACAGGCAGGCTCCTGACTCCAACAGCAACTTTTTAGAAAAATCGCCTCTCCTCTCTTTAGGTAGGTTCCTGACTTCAACAACTTTGAAAATAAAATGCATTTGGCAATAATTTATAAAATATATATTTTGGCAAGGTTTATACAAGCAAGACCACTTGGGTTGAAATAAATTAAATGTCCTTTTGAGGAAGGATTAAATTCAATATCCTATTTGAGGGCGGATGAACCCATAATATCCTATTTGAGGACGGATAGAACCAAGTATATCCTATTTGAGGGCGAATAGAACCAAGTATATCCTATTTGAGGGTGGATAGAACCAAGTATATCCTATTTGAGGGCCGATAGAACCAAGTATATCCTATTTGAGGGTGGATAGAACCGAGTATATCCTATTTGAGGGCGGATAGAACAGAGTATATCCTATTTGAGAGTGGATAGAACCAAGTGTATCCTATTGGAGGGCGGATAGAACCAAGTATATCCTATTTGAGGACGGATAGAACCAAGTAAATTCTATTTGAGGGCGGATAGAACCAAGTATATACTGTTTGAGGGCGGATAGAACCAAGTATATCCTATTTGAGGGCGGATAGAACCAAGTATATCCTATTTGAGGGCGGATAGAACCAAGTATATTCTATTTGAGGGCGGATTGACCCATAATATATCCTATTTGAGGGCGGATAGAACCAAGTATATCCTATTTGAGGGCGGATAGAACCAAGTATATCATATTTGAGGGCTGATAGAACCAAGTATATCCTATTTGAGGGCGGATAGAATCAAGTATATCCTATTTGAGGGCGGATAGAACCAAGTACATCCTATTTGAGGGCGGATAGAACCAAGTATATCCTATTTGGGAATATATCCTATTTGAGGGCGGATAGAACCAAGTATATCCTATTTGAGGGCGGATAGAACCGTGTATATCCTATTTTAGGGCGGATAGAATCAAGTATATCCTATTTGAGGGCGGATAGAGCCAAGTATATCCTATTTGAGGGCGGATAGAACCAAGTATATCATATTTGAGGGCTGATAGAACCAAGTATATCCTATTTGAGGGCGGATATAACCAAATATATCCTACTTGAGGGCGGATAGAACCAAGTATATCCTATTTGAGGGCGGATAGAACCAAGTATATCCTATTTGAGGGCGAATAGAACCAAGTATATCCTATTTGAGGGAGGATAGAACCAAGTATATCCTATTTGGGAATATATCCTATTTGAGGGCGGATAGAACCAAGTATATCCTATTTGAGGGCGGATAGAACTGAGTATATCCTATTTTAGGGCGGATAGAACCAAGTATATCCTATTTGAGGGCGGATAGAATCAAGTATATTCTATCTGTGGGCGGATTGACCCATAACATATCCTATTTGAGGGCGGATAAAACCAAGTATATCCTATTTGAGGGCGGATATAACCAAATATATCCTATTTGAGGGCGGATAGAACAAAGTATATCCTATCTGAGGGCAGATAGAACCAAATATATCCTATTTGAGGGCGGATAGAACCAAGTATATCCTATTTGAGGGCGGATAGAACCAAGTATATCCTATTTGAGGGCGGATAGACCCATAATATATCCTATTTGAAGGTGGACAAACCTGATACGTCCTATTTGAAGGTGGACAAACCTGATACGTCCTATTTGAAGGTGGACAAACCTGATACGTCCTATTTGAAGGTGGACAAACCTGATATGTTCTATTTGAAGGTGGACAAACCTGATATGTCCTATTTGAAGGTGGACAAACCTGATACATCCTATTTGAAGGTGGACAAGCCTGACATGTAGTGCTTGATCTATTAATTACAAAGATTGATGCAGCGTAAAGGGCTTGATATGATGTAGAGATCTTGATATGGACATAGCTTCCGTCCATGTTCTTAAAAATTTCGTCAGTTTAAAGTGCGGTCAGTGGTCGTGCCGCTCCTACTGGGGATGGTTTTTTTCCTTATAACTTGAATTGATTTCCTCGTTTCTCCGACAAAATTTTCAACAATGGCAGAAAATTTTCTTCCCCAGTTTGGTGATCTTTCTTGCGGCATGACTTTTCGCTACCCATAACCTTTTCTTTCCCTGCTTCAAATCAAAGAAAATTTGTTAGTTTAAAACGTGGTGAGTGGTTGTGCCACTCCTGCTGGGGATGGTTTCTCCCTTTTCCTTTCCCTGCTCTGCGTTCCCAAAATTTATTGGGGAATGATGCTATTTGTTGGGGATGATATTCCTGCTGGGGATGGTTTTTCTTTTGTCCTTTCCCCGCTCTGTGTTGTCCGACCCTCTTGGCACTTTGGTCGATAATCTACTGGGGATGCTTCTTCTTCCCGACGATCCTTATCCACAAATTTCTCAACTGTTGCTTTTCTGTTTTTCTCCATATTTTCCCTTATCTCTGGTCTGTCCTGCTCACTTTTTGCTTTGCACCATTTTGGCAATTGGTAGTAAGCTCTGAAAAATCTTTCTAAAAAACAAACTCCGGAGAAAAAGTCTTTAAACAAAGAAAGTGATGACTTCAAAAGATAGAAAAAGAAAATTTTTTTCTAAACAAATGTCGGGGAGAAGAAAAGAAGAACTTATCTGAATGGCATAACAGGTCCCAATGATCATGGCGCGCATTCCGGATCTAACCAACCTAGTCTATTTATCAATCAATCTCTGATGGCTCCCTCTTGCTAGGGATAAACGGGCACCCAACTCTTCTGTCGAATCAACATCATTGCTTGATGCCTTGGCGGATCCTTTCCGCCAATCTTATCTTGTCGCCTCATAGTGCCCTTCGAGGGGTTTTCACTGATAAGACTCTCTCATTTTCTCAACTCCCATCGCCTTATGGTGCCTGTGAAGGTTTTCACCGATAAGACTCTCTCATTTTATTTTTCTCAGCTTTCCGTCGCCTTATGGTGCCCGTGAAGGTTTTCACCTATAAGACTCTCTCATTTTATTTTTCTTTCTCAGTTGGGGATTGGAGTGTTACCGATAAGATTCTCTCCACTAGGGATTCTTTTGGCTATCAATTCCTTCAGCTCATGATCCTCTTTCAGTCGGGGATCCGTGTGTTATTCACGGCTTTCGTCTGCCTGACTTGACACATCTCAGATACTGATCGGGAGGTCTTTTTGGACACCAACATGGTTTTTTGTGCGGGGGTAAAAGAAAAGGATATCAAAAATTTGAAATAACTTCGAGGGGTAAAACATTGCAACTCTTGGAATCAAACTTTTTTCCAAAATTTTAAAACATAACTTCTGCCCCAGTTTTCTTTCTTGGGGGATTTTTGATTTTTATTATGCTGTGACTGAGCCGTGAGGCGCCTACGTATCCTGTTTGAGGAATCAGTTCGAACGTAGTTCACTCGATTCCTTTGTTTTTCTTGTGACTTTCCTTTTGTTTTTATCATTATTTTTTCTTTCTTTCCTTTCTTTCTTTTCTTTTCTCCTCTTTTTCATTTTTCATTTTCATTAATGATTCCAAGAGAGGGGTATGAAAGAATAAATAAAGCTCAATGGGGGGAAGCAAAGGTTAAAGTGTTTGGATAGGAGAAAGAATTGCCTCCGTCATTTCATTCTCCGATAAATGCCGAGTACAAACAAGAAAACAACAATCAATTACAATCAAGGAAATCATACATAATATCTCTTGACTGCGTCAGAATTGATAGCCATGTCGATACATCTTCCCTCGACATCTGTCAGACACAAAGCGTCATTGGATAACACTCTGGTCACAATGAATGGTCCCTGACTTTAAATTTTCAGGGATGCACCTTCTTGTTATTTGCTCTTGCCATCCTCTTTTGATACAATTGGCCATGACATACTGTTGCCAATCTCTTTTCGTCAATCAAGCTCAACTGCTCCAATCGGGCTTTGACCCATTCATCATCATCAATCCCAGCCTCAGCGACAATCCGGAGGGACGGAATTTCAACCTCTGCTGGTATCACCGCTTCAGTTCCGTATACCAACGAATAAGGGGTTGCACCTACTGAAGTATGAACAGTAGTGCGATAACCCAACAATGTGAATGGTAACTTTTCATGTCATTGCCTAGACCCTTCTATCATTTTCCTTAATATCTTCTTTATGTTTTTGTTGGCTGCCTCAACCGCTCCGTTCGCCTTGGGCCGATATGGGGTGGAATTAAGGCGTGTAATCTTGAACTGTTGAAATACTTCTTTCATCAAACTGCTATTAAGATTAGCACCATTGTCTGTGATGATCACCTTTGGGATCCCAAATCTACAGCTGATATAGGAATGAACAAAATCCACCACTGCCTTCTTGGTTACTGACTTGAAAGTCTTAGCTTCAACCCATTTGGTGAAATAGTCGATGGTTACCAGAATGAACCTATGACCGTTGGAAGCTGCCGGCTCGATAGGTCCAATGACATCCATGCCACATGCAACAAATGGCCAGGGTTCTGACATTGTATGCAATTCTGTTGGCGGGGAATGAATCAGATCTCCGTGTATCTGACACTGGTGGCATTTCCGCATGAAACTGATACAATCACGCTCCATAGTGAGCCAATAATATCCTGCTCGATGAATCTTCTTTGCCAATACATATTCGCTCATATGTGGCCCACAAACTCCGGCATGTACCTCTGTCATCACTGTCGTGGCTTGACAGGCATCTATACATCTTAGCAAACCCAAATCTAGGGTTCTTTTGTACAACACTCCTCCACTGAGGAAAAATCCATTTGCCAATCTCCGAATGGCTCTCTTTTGATCTCCGGTGGTCTTCTCCGGGTATATCCCCATCCTGAGGTATTCCTTGACATCATAAAACCATGGCTCGCCATCTATTTCTTCCTCTACCATGTTGCAATAAGCATACTGATCACGAACCTGAATATGCAATGGGTCAACATGAATCTTGTCTGGATGGTGCAACATCGATGCTAAAGTGGCCAAAGCATCTACAACCTCATTGTGAATTCTTGGGATGTGCCTGAACTCCACTGATCGAAATCGCTTGCTCAGATCGTGCAAACATTGTCGATATGGTATAAGCTTCAGATCCCGTGTTTCCTATTCACCCTGAATCTAATGCACCAGGAGGTCCGAGTCTCCCAAGACCAAGATGTCCTGGACATCCATATCTGCAGCTAACCGTAGGCCCAAAATGCATGCCTCATATTTAGCCATGTTATTAGTACAATAGAAACGCAACTGGGCCGTAACAGGATAATGATGTCCTGTTTCAGAAATAAGTACTACTCCTATTCCAACTCCCTTTGCATTTGCAGCTCCATCAAAGAAAAGCTTCCACCCTGGTTCTTTGGTCAACTCCAACTCATCTATATGCATCATTTCTTCATCCGGAAAATACGTCCTCAATGGCTCGTATTCTTCATCAACAGGATTCTCAGCTAAGTGATCAGCCAATGCTTGCGCTTTCATGGCCGTCCTTGTCACATAGACGATGTCAAATTCTATGAGTAATATCTGCCATTTCGCTGACCTCCCTATGGGCATAGGCTTCTGGAAAATATACTTCAGTGGATCCAAACGTGAAATGAGATAAGTAGTATATGATGACAGATAATGTTTCAACTTTTGTGCCACCCAAGTTAGGGCGCAACATGTCTTCTCAAGTTGAGTGTACTTAACCTCATATACTGTAAACTTCTTGCTGAGATAATATATGGCTTGTTCCTTCCTTCCTGTAACATCATGTTGCCCCAGTATGCAACCAAACGAATTCTCCAGGACTGTTAGATAAAGAATCAACAGTCTCCCTAGCTCGGGTGGAACCAATACGGGTGTATTTGATAGATACCCTTTGATTCGGTCAAATACTTCCTGACATTCTATCGTCCATTCTACCGCAGCGTCCTTCTTCAGTAGCCGGAATATGGGCTCACAAGTTGCTGTGAGTTGAGCGATGAACCTGCTGATATAATTCAATCTTCCCAACAGACTCATTACTTCTATTTTGTTCTTCGGTGGGGGCAATTCTTGGATGGATTTGATCTTTGATGGATCCAACTCAATGCCTCGCCGACTGACGATGAATCCCAACAGTTTTCCAGACGGAACACCAAATGCACATTTGGCCGGGTTGAGCTTAATATCGTACCTTCGAAGTCTTTGGAAGAACTTCCTTAGGTCTTCCACGTGGTCTTCCTGGCGCTTGTATTTTATGATCACATTATCTACGTACACCTCAATCTCTTTATGTATCATGTCATGAAACACAGTAGTCATTGCTCTCATGTACGTTGCCCCAGCGTTCTTCAAGCCAAAAGGCATTACCCGGTAGCAATAAGTTCCCCACAGCGTAATGAAGGCCATCTTCTCCGCATCTTCTTCATCCATTAGAATCTGGTGATACCCCGCATAGCAATCCACAAACGACCCGATCTCACGTCCGGCACAATTATCGATCAGAATATGGATGTTGGGTAAGGAAAAGTTATCCTTAGGGATTGCCTTGTTTAGATTGCGGTAATCGACACATACCATGATCTTCCCATCTTTCTTCGGCACTGGCACCACATTGGCCAACCAATCAGGATATCGAGTGACCCGAATAACCTTCGCATGCAGCTGCTTGGTTACTTCTTCTTTAATCTTCACACTCATATCTGTCTTGAACTTCCTCAATTTTTGCTTACTGGGGGGCATGCCGGGTCAATGGGCAATTTGTGAACCACTAGATCGGTGCTTAAGCCCGGCATGTCATCATACGACCATGCAAGAAAATCTTTGAATTCAATGAGAGCTTTGATTAGTTCCTCCATGACGTTCGGCTCAATGTGGATGCTGATTTTGGTTTCCCTGACATTGTCTGCATCCCCCAAATTGACAGCTTCAGTGTCATTCAAATTGGGCTTGGGTTTCTCTTCGAACTGGCTTAATTCTCTGTTTATCTCTTCAAAGGCTTCATCCTCATCGTATTCCGATTCATCATCATAATCGACCTCTTGTACAATTAATTCGGAATCAGATTGATTTTTTAGACTAGGTTGAAGATCCGTTGTGCATGCCATGTCATTAGAACCAGTATAAAGAGAACTGTTCAGAAAGAGAAAAGAAGAAAACAAAATTAAAAAAATAAGGGGGGAAAACTTTCACTTTATTAAAATGCGGGATAACAGAGTTTCACACTTTGCCGAATACAAAATAAAACAAAAATTGGATTACACCCTGGAATAATCCAGAAATCAAGAAAGAAAAAATCAGAGCCTACTACCAAGACTCCCTCCGGGTAGGAAGAGGAGTAGTTGTCCAATTGTTGATATTGGCCCTAGGCCCTACAAACTATATATCCGTCCTACTGGAACCTTCTCCAGCTTCTATCACGTTGACGTCGGCGAATAGCCTTTCAAAACTCTGATTCAAATCCCCATCTGACCCAATCAGTGGTCCGAGAACCTTCGGGACCAACAACCTTCTGCTACCTGCTCTGACAAAGGATCTCTAGAGACGCGAAACCGGCTTGGGAAGAACCCATCCTCTCTTCTTCAACTTTCGAGCACATCTTACGTTCGTTGTTGTAGGCTTGTATCCCAACCCGAAAGTATCCAGATTCTTGGGCAACGAAACTGGTTGGACAATACCTTGCAAGTCAACCCCCAAACCTTTGCCGGGTATAAACCCGCTGTTTAACATTTCTGAGGCTATCATGAAGGTTGCAGCTGCGATTCTAGGAAGTGGCAGGTCCTCACCTTCAGAAATTTTATCTACTGAGACTGCATCAAAAATCTGGTAAACCCATGGACCTTTGTCGTCATTGGTCTCTATGAATGGTACAATGGCATCACTCACAGTGCATGTACCATCATCCCCGTGTACCACTATCTCTTGCCTGTCCCACTCAAATTTCACCATTTGGTGCAATATGTAAGGCACTGCTTTGGCGGAATGAATCTAGGGTCGCCCCAATAGAAGATTGTATGATACTGCCACGTCTACCACTTGGAATTCCATGGTGAATTCCATTGGACCAATGGTCAATTCTAGTATGATATCACCCACCGTGTCAGTACCACCCCCATCAAAACCTCGGACGCAGACGAT
>MU680111.1:14457-28493 GCA_026770625.1 Nicotiana glauca | reverse complement strand
TTCAACCGGTGACTTGGGATACCATAAATCTCTCAAGTGGCGACTCTGAATCTTAATAATAAATCCCGTTTCGATCGTCCTTTAATTGGAAAATCTCCTTCCATCACGCCCTTCGCGGGGCGCGGTAGCGCCAAAAGGAGGTGTGACAATGATGATTATTGTTCTTAGGTAGCTTTTGATGGGCCAATAAAATTTTAAATTATTTGGATCCGGTTGCCCAAACTTATGCAGATGGCGTGGGCTATAGCATACGAAAATCTAGGAATCAGGCAAAATTTAGGTGTTATGGCCATAAAATGCTAAAAAGAAAAGAGAAACGATCATGGCAAAGCAATGACTAGTGTTTCTTAGGTCATTTTTTATGGACCAACAATATTTTTGGCGATTCAAATGCTCGAATCCATACAGATGGCATGGACTATAGCACATGAAAATTAGGGAATTGGGCGAATTCCAATTTTATCGCCCTAAAATGCCAAAAACGAGGAACGGTTATGGAGAGGCAATGATTATTGTTTCTTAGGTCATTTTTATGAGCCAACAATATTTTAGGCGATTCGGGTGCGGTTGCCCGGACCCATGCAATTGGCATGGGATATAGCATACAAAGATTTAAGAATCAGGCGAAATTCCAATTTTATGGCCCTAAAATGCCAAAAACTGAAGAACTGTAATGCCGAGGCGATGGCGATTATTCCATAGGTTGCCTTTGATGGGCCGGCAAAATTTTAGGAAACTTAGATCCGGTTGCCCAGACCCATGCAGATGGTGTGGGCTACATCACATAAGATCCAGATAATCGGACGATCATCAATTTTATGGTCCTAAAAAGCCAAAAAATAAGGAACAGTCATGGAGGCGATGATTATTGTTCCTTAGATCATTTTAATGGGCGGGCAAAATTTGAGGTGATTCAGTTTTGGTCAACTTGACCCATGTAGATGGCGTGGCCTATAGCTCAAGAAAATCCGAAAATCGGGCGAAATCCAGTTTTATGACCCTAGAAATGCCAAAAAAGAGGAACAATCATTGCAACGCGATGACTATTGTTCCTAATGTCATTGTTTGTGGGTCGGAAAATTTTTAGGCGATTCAAGTCCCGTCACCCGGACCCATGTAGATGGCAATGGTGTGGGCTATAGCCCACGAAAAACTGGGATTCAGGCAAAATTCTATTTTTTGGCCCTAAAACACTAAAAAATAAGGAACGGTCATGGAAAATGGATATTATTTCTTAGGTTGTTTTTGTGGGCCGGCAAAATTTTAGGTGATTTTTTCCGGTCGCCGTACCCATGCAAATGGCGTGGGCTATAGCACATAAAATCTAAAAATGGGGCAGAATTCTAGTTTTATGGCCCGAAAACCCAAAACAATGAGGAACGATCATGGTGAGGCAATGACTATTATACATTAGGTTGCATTTGATGGGCCGACAAAATTTTAGGATATTCAGGTCCGGTAGCCCAGACTCTTGCATATTGTGTGGGCTATAACACACGAAAATATGAGAATCTGGCGAAATTTTAATTTTGTGACCCAAAAATACCAAAAATTATTAGAAATGCTCATGGTGAGGCATGAATATTGTTCCTTAAGCGCTTTTGATGTTCTTGCAAAATTATAGGTGATTCGGGTTCGGTTGCCGAAACCCATGTAGATGGCATGAGCTATAGCATGCGAAATCTAACAATCGGAGATAATTTCAATTTTATGGCTAAAATGCCAAAAACAAGGAATGGTCAGGCGAGGCAATGAATATTGTTCCTTAGGTTGCTTTTGATGGGCCAGAAATTTTTTAGGTGATTCTGATCCGGTCGCCCAGACCGATGCAGATGATGTATGCTATAGTACACGAAAATCTTGGAATCAGAAGAAATTTTAGTTTAATGTCCCTAAAATGCCTAACAACAAGGAATATTCATAGCAAGCCAATGACTATTGTTCCTTTTTAATGGGCCGACAAAGTTTTAGGCGATTCGGGTCCGTTTGCCTGGACACATAAAGATGGTGTGGCTATAGCACACAGAAATCTTAGAATCAGGTGAAATTCCAATTTTATGGCCCTAAAATGCCAAACAATAAGGAGAAGTCATGGCAAGGCGATGACTATTGTTCCTTACGTCGTTTTTTATAGGCCGTCAAAACTTTTAAGCGATTAGGGTTCGGTCGCTCGGACCCTTGCAAATGACGTGGGCTATAACACAAGAAAATTGAGAATCGAGCAAAATTTATGTTTTATGGCCCTAAAATGCCAAAAAATAAGAAATGGTCATGGCGAGGCGATGACTTGTTTCTTTGGTCATTTTTTATGGGCTGACAAAATTTTAGGTGATTCAGATGTGGTCGTCAGGACCCATGCAGAATGTGTGGGCAATAATACACAAAAATCGGGGAATCATGCGGAATTCCAGTTTTATGGCTCTAAAATGCCAAAAATAATGAGTAACATTCATGGCGAGGTGAAAAGTATTGTTCCTTAGATTATTTTTTATGGGCCAAAAAATTTTTAGACGATTCAACCAGACCCATGTTGATTGCATGGGCTATAACACACGAAAATTTAAGAATCAGGCGGAATTCTTATTTTATTGTTTAAATGCTATAAAAGAGGAATTATCATGTCAAAACGATGACTATTGTTCATTAGGTTATTTTTTATAGGCCAAAACTTTTTTAGGCTATTCGAATCCATTGTCCGGACTCATATAGATGGTGTGGTATATAGTAGACGAAAATCTAAGAACCATGCAGAATTCTAATTCTATGACCTTAAAATGAAAAAAAAAATATGAGGAAATGCCATGGTGAGGAGATGACTATTGTTACTTAGGTCATTTTCTATCGATCGAAATTTTTTTAGGCAATTCAGGTCCGGTCGCGTGGACCCATGCATATGACGTGGGTAGCATACAAAAATATAAAAATCGGGCGGAATTCATATTTTATAGTATTAACACGCCAAAAAATGAGGAACTATCAAGGCGAGGCGATGACTATTTTTCCTTACGTCGCTACTGATGGGCCGGCAAAATTGTAGGTGATTCAGCTTAGGTTGCCCGGACCCATGCATATGATGTGAGCTATAGTATACAAAAATGTAGGAATCAGGTAGAATTATAGTCTTATGGTCCTAAAATTCTAAAAAATGTGGAACGGTCATGGAAAGGCGGTGACTATTGTTTCTTAGGTCGATTTTGATGAGCTGACAAATATTAAGGTGATTCGAGTCCGGTCTTCCGGACCCATGTAGATGGCGTGGCTATAGCACACAAAAAATCAGGAAATCGGGCGGAATTTCATATTTATGTACCTAAAATGCCAAAAAAGAGGAACGGTCATGGCGAGGCAATGATTATTGTTCCTTAGGTCGTTTTTATGGCCAGTTAAATTTTTGGTGATTCGAGTCTGGTTGCTCGAAGCCATGTAGGTGGCATGGGCTATAGCACACGAAAATTAAGAATGAGGCAGAGTTTCAGTTTTATGGCCCTAAAACGCTAAAAAATAAAAATCGATCATGGCGAGGCGATGACTATTGTTCCTTTGGTCATTTTTTATTATGGGTGTCAAACAAGCTGGGCTGGCTTGGTTCCGGACCAGCATTGGCCGATTTTAGACCCGGATCGAACATGTGGCAAGGGGGCCAGTCATGGCTGGGTTAGGACGGGAACCGGCCTGTGTCGGGAAAATTTTTCACATCATTTAACCAGACATGTATAACCTGGTAAGGTCTTTCATTTGTGAACCGATTAACCGGATCAGACCGGACCAATTCAACGACTAGTTCAAATTTATCTTTTTAATAATCTTGATCGTTGGCAACGGTCCGCTACCATTTGGACCATTGTCCAATGGCTAATTTGCAAGAATAGCACCTTTTGTATTTTTCAAAAATGACACATTTATCATTTACTAATTTAGCCCTTTGAAAAACTATAAATAGACCTGTCCTCTTCTTTATTTCTTCACTCATTTCTCAATTCTCAAACCTATATTCTCAATTCAAGTGAAATCATGCACCGTGCTTTTAGAGTACACTCATATGTTTGGGAACACTTTGGGGTGGTAAAGAAAATAAAGATATCGCAGAGTGGGTGCAATAATTATGGTCGAGTCTTAAATATTCATTGAAAGTGGGAGGGCACAGGCTGTTTAAAGAGGCATATGAAGAGTTATCTTGAACATCCTCCAAAAATTCATATTAAGCTGATTTGAGAAAATTTCTGTTATTTTAAAATTATTAAACTTATTTAAGCTTAATATTTTAGTTTGTTAGACAAGTTAATTTGAGGTAACCGGATCGATACCGAAACTGACCAGTTCCCTTTTCCTCTACGCCGCTGGCCCGGCCCCTTGGCACCTTTATTTTTAATTGGCTAAAAAGATTAAAGCCGATATTTCCGTAAATCATTTTTTATGGGCCGAAAAAATTTTTAGAGGACTCGGGTCTGGTCGTCCGGACCCATGTAGATGGTGTGGGCTATAGCACACAAAAATTAGGAAATCGGCCAGAATTCTAATTTTATGGCCCTAAACTGCCAAAAAAGAGGAACAATTATGATGAGTTGATGAATACAATTCCTTATGTCGATTTTTATGGGCCGACAAAATTTTTGGCGATTCAGGCCCAGTCATCGGACCCATGTTGATTGCATGGCTATATCACACAAAAATCTATAAATCGGATAAAATTCCAGTTTTAAGGCCCTAAAACGTTAAAAACGAGGAATGATCAAGGTGAGGCCATGAATTTTGTTTCTTTTGATGGGCCGATTTTTTTTGGGTGATTCAGATTCGGTCGTCTAGACCCATATAGATGGCGTGGGCTATAGTAGATGAAAATTAACCGAGCGAAATTCTAATTTTATAACACTAAAACGTCAAAAAATGAGGAAGCGTCATGGCGAGGCGATGACTATTGTTACTTAAGTCATTTTTTATTGGCCGGCAAAATTTTAGTCAATTCGGGTTCACTCGCCTAGACCCATGCAGATGGCGTGGTTAATAGCACACAAAATCTAATAATCAAGCAAAATTCAATTTTTATGGTATTAACACGCCAAAAAAATGAGAAAAATCATGGCGAGCCAATGACTATTTTTCCTTAGGTTGCTTTTGATAGGCTAGAAATTTTTTAGGACATTCAGGCCAGGTCGCCCAGACCCATACTGATGATGTGAGCTATAGCATGAGAAAATTTGAAAATCGGACGAAATTCCAGTTTCATGGTCCTAAAGCGTCAAAAATGAGTAACTATCATAGCCAGACAATGGCTAATATTCCTTAGGTCATTTTTTATGGGCCGGCAAAATTTTAGGCAATTCAGTTCGGTCGCCCTGACCTATGCAGATGGCGTAGCTATAGCACATGAAAAATTAGGGAATCAGGCAGAATTTGAGTTTTATATCTCTAAAATGCCAAAAAAGTGGAATGGCATGGCGATGACTATGTTTCCTTAGGTTATTTTTTATGGGAAGACAAAATTTTAGATGATTCGAGTCCGATCTTTCGAACACATGCAGATGGTGTGGATTAACGAAGATTGGAAATCAGGCAGAATTTTAATTTTATAGCCCTAAATTACCAAAAAATGAGGAACGGTCATCAGGAGGTGATAACTATTGTTACTTTGGTCCGTTTTGATGGACCGGAAAATTTTAAGGTGATTCAGGTTCAGTCGCCCAGACACATGCAGATGGTGTGTGCTATATAGCACACGAAAATCATGAAATCAGGTAAAATTCTAATTTATGACCCTAAAATACCAAAAACCGAGGAACAATCATGACGAGACGATGACTGTTGTTCCTTAGGTCATTTTTTATGGGTAGGCAAAAGTATTAGGCGATTCAGGTCCGGTCACCGGGACCCACGTTGTTGGCATGGCCTGTAATACACAAAATATGAGAATTTGGCGGAATTTTATTTTTATGGCCCTAAAATACCAAAAAATAAGGAAAGATAATCTTTTATGTGCCGATAAAATTTTAGGCGATTCAGATCCGGTTGCCCGAACTCATATAGATAGCATGGGTTGTAGTAGATGAAAATTTGAGAATCGTGCGAAATTCCAGTTTTATGGCCCTAAAATATCAAAAAATGATGAACAGTTATGGAGAGACAGTGATTATTGTTCCTTAGGTAGTTTTTGATAGGCGGCAAAACTTTAGGCGATTCGAGACTGGTTGCCCAGACCCATACAGATGGCATGGACTATAGTATATAAAAATTTGGAAATTGGGCTGAATTTTAGTTTTATTGCCCTAAAACGCAAAAAATTAAGGAACGGTCATGGTGAAGCGATGACTATTATTCATTAGGTTATTTTTTATGAGCCTTCAAAATTTTAGGCTATTCGGGTCTAGTATATTATGGGCTATAACGCACGAAAATCTTGAAATCGGACTGAATTCTAGATTTTTTGCCCTAAAATGCCGAACAATGAGGAATGGACATGATGTGGCAATGACTATTGTTCATTAGGTCATTTCTGATGGACCTACAAAATTTTAGGCGATTCGGGGCCGGTTGCCTGAATTCATAAAGATGACATGGATATTAGCAGACGGAAAATCATAAATCATGCTGAATTCTTATTTTATAGTCCCAAAAGGTAAAAAAAATGAGGAACGATCATGAACAAGCAGTAAATAATGTTCATTAGGTCATTTTTGATGGACCAACAAAATTTTAAGCAATTTGGGGTCGGTCGCGTGAATTTATGAAGATGGCATGGACATTAGCATAAGAAAAATAAAAAATTATGCTGAATTCCAATTTTGTGACCCTAAAATACCAAAAAACGAGGAACGGTCATAGCGAGATAATGACTAATGTTCATTAGGTATTTTTTTTTAGCCCACAAAATTTTAGGAGATTCAGGATTAGTTGCTTGAATTCATGAAGATGCCGTGGAAATTAGCACACGAAAAATCAGAAATCATGCTAAATTCATGTTTTATGGCCTTAAAACGCCAAAAACGAGGAACAGTCATGGACAGACAAAAACTATGAATCATTAGGTTGTTTCTGATGGATCCACAAATTTTAGGCGATTTGGAGCGCGTCGCCCGAATTCGTGAAGATGGGGTAGCATTAGCACATGAAAAATTATAAATCGTGCTAAATTCCTATTGACGAAATACATAAGCGGTCCATTGAAATTGTCCTCAACGGTCAGACAAGCACCTCAACTGACCTTTTTACCATTTTGACACTTATAGTCCGTAAAAAATAAGCCTCGTGAACACCCGAAATCCAACAAGTCATATGCGTGAGTTACACTCTTCACTGACTTGTCAAATTAACCAATTAAAAGATGACACCTATGAATGGTTATAAAAAGAATTAACAAAAAAAAACATTTAAAGCAAAAAAAAATGAAACTACTTTATAACTATTACCAAACCTAATTAGACCACCGCCCCCTCCCAATTCGTCTTGTTCCTTCCACCCACATCCTTCCCTCCCTCTCCTTATTTTTTCTTCTTCTACAAATAATCAAATAAAGACCCACTCTCTTTTCCCCATCCTTCTTCGTAAAAACAGTACCTATTCTCATTCCTCATCTCACACACATCTCTTTTCAAAATTTAACTATAAATCCACTAAAAACCTCATCAGAAGGTTCTTTCTCGCGACCTTCTTCTCTCTCTTCATCTCCTTGTGCTAAATTTTAGAGCTTATTCGCGTCAATAATGACAAAGTCGATACTTAGTAGCTATAGCATTAATAACTATATCGACAGATCCAGCGATCTCTATCTCTCCATCTTTCATCTTCAGTTTTCTCTCTCTTATAATATTGATTCAGAAGTTGGGTTTTAACGTTTATTCTTTCTGGAGTATTTTAAGTTTTTGAGTAAATTTTTCTTGAATTGGTGTCCAGTTGACTACTTGATTTGAGCAAATAGATGAAGTAATTGTGTTGAGCTTTCATGAGTTATGGGTTTAACAATTTTTTGGTTGATAATTGGCTTAAATCTGCTGGAAAAATTTGTTTCGCTAACATGCATCTTACAAATTAAAGGTTTGACAGCCATAATGGTGGTGAAGGTTTGCCGGCGATAATGGCATTGAAGGTAACTGGTTTTGTTGGAAGAAGATGTAGGAAATTTAGGGCCCACTTCAAATTAATTTTAAAAAATAAAAGCCTAATTTATTTGATGGGTAGGCAACGTGCTTTTCAAAGTGTGTGTCACACGCGAGATAGGCTGACTAGGTCGGGTATTTATTTAATACACCTAATAGCCACTTGAAGTGTCAGAATGGTAAAAAGGTCAGTTGAGGTGCTTGTCTGACCGTTGGACAACTTCAAGGGGCCGTTTATATATTTCGCCATTCCTATTTTATGGCCTTAAAATGCCAAAAAAATGAGGAACGATCATGGAGAAGTAATGACTAATGTTCGTTAGGTCATCTTTGATAGGACCATAAATTTTAGGCGATTTGGGGCCAGTCGCCCGAATTCATGAAGATGGCGTGAACATTAGCACACAAAAACTCAAAAATCGTGCTGAATTCCTGTTTTATGGCCCTAAAATACCAAAAAATGAGGAACGGTCATGGCGAGACAATGACTATGGTTCATTAAGCCGTTTCTTATTTTTCCAAAAAATTTAAGGCAATTCGGAGCCGGTCACCTAAATTCATGAAGATAGCGTGGACCTTAGCACACGAAAAATCGAAAATCATATAGCATTCCTATTTTATAGCCCTAAAATGCTAAAAATGAGTAACTGTCAATGACTACAGTTTATTAGGTCGTTTCTAATGGGTCCACAAAATTTTAAGCGATTCGGAGCCGTTGCCTGAATTCATAAAGATGGTGTGGACATTAACATATGAAAAATTAGAAGTAATGCTGAATTAGTGATTATATCCACTTTTTTTGTGTGTATTAGTACAAGATAATTTTTTTAACAAAATTGGAAAGACTATGAGTAGGTCCATAGGAAACAACCTAGTGACCAACACTCGCTGCTTCACTATGTCTTTTGAGTTTGCTTTTTGGTATATTTAATTTATGCAACATGAATTTTTATGATATCCACTTTTCATTTGCATTAGTATATGATAATTTTGTAAAGAATGACGTATTCCGATTGGCTTGAATTTTCGTAGGCTCATAGGAAACGTCTAGCGACCAATACATATTGCTTCGACATGACATTCAGGTTTATTATGTGGCATTCAGGGATCATGCAATATGAATTTATGATTATATCCACTTTTTATGTGAACTAGGACATGTTGATTTTGTAAAAAAACGTTTTGATAAGCTCCGACTGGCCTGAAATTTTGTAGGTTTATAGGAAATGGCCTAGTGACCAATACCTATTGTTTCGCCATGAGTTTCTAGTTTCTTTTTTGATATTTTATAGTAATAAGAATTTATAATTATATCCATTTTTCGTATGTATTAATTTTGATTTTGAAGAATTTTCTTGACGTTCGACCTGCCTAGATTTTATAGATCCATTGGAAACCATCTAACGACCAATACTCTTCACTTTGTCATGACTTTCAGACTTATATTTTGGTATTTAAGGTCATGCAACATGAATTTGTGATTATATTCATTTTTTTTTTGTGTATTAGTACACTAATTTGGTAAAAATAAAATTCGACAGACTACAATTGACCAAAATTCTTGTAGGTCCATAGAAAACGACCTAATGACCAATCACTTTTTGGTATTTTGACTTCATGCAACACGAATTTGAGTATATCTACTTTTTTATTTGTATTAGTATATGCTGATTTTGTAATTATTTTTTGGCGGACTCTAATTGGCCTAAATTTTCGTAGGTCCATAGAAAATTGCCAATTGACTAATACTCATTGCTTCGCTATGACTTTCAAGTTTATTTTTTGGTATTTTGAGTCATGTAACACGAATTTATGATTATATCCACTTTTTCGTTTGTATTAGCATGTTGATTTTGTAGAATTTTTTATGAGACTCCAATTAACCTGAATTATTGTAGCTCCATAGAAAATAACTTAGTGACAAATATTCATTGCTTCGCTATGACTTTCGGGGTTTATTTTAGGGTATTTCGGGGTCATGCAATATGAATATGTGATTATATCTGCTTTTTCGTGTATATTTATACATGTTTATTTTATAGATTTTTTTTACGGACTACAATTGGCTTGAAATTTTTTAGGTACGTAGAAAATTGCTTAGTGACCAATACTCCTTTTTTTGCCCGAGTTTACTTTATGGTATTTTCGGGTCATGCAATACGAACTTGTGATTATATTCACTTTTTCATGTGTATTAGTATATGATATTTTTATAGAATTTCTTTGACGGACTGTGATTAATCTGAATTTTTGTAAGTCTATAGGAACGACGTACTGACTGGTACTCATTGCTTCGTTATAACTTTTATTTTTTTTATTTTTATATTTTTGGGGTCATGCAATACGAATTTGAGATTATATCCATTTTTCGTGTGTATTAATACATGCTGACTTTCTAAAAAAAAATAATGGATTACAATTAGCATGAAATTTCATAAATCCATAGGAAACGACTTAGTGACCAATACTCATTGCTTCACCATGGCTTCAGGTTCATTGTTTGGTATTTTGGGGTCATGCAACTCGAATTTATGATTTTATTCACTTTTTTGTGCGTATTATTACATACTAATTTTGTAAAAAAAAAAATTAAAAAATGGACTCTTATTGGCATGAAATTTCGTATGCCGACATAGTGATTTACACTCATCACTTCTCCATGACTTTCAGGTTCATTTTTTGGTTTTTGGGATCATGCAACATAAATTTATAATTATATTTGCTTTTTTTTTTTTTTGGGTGTATTAGACATCCTAATATTGTAAAATCTTATTGATGGATTTCGACTGGCCTGAAATTTTATAGATCCATTGAAAATGGCCTAGTGACCAATACGCATCGCTTCACAATAACTTTCAAGTTTATTTTATGGCGTTTTATCGTCATGCACTATAAATATGTGATTAAATCTATTTTTTCATGTGTATTAGTACATGCTGATATTGTAAAAAAAAGTTGACCGACTCCGATTGGTCTGAGATTTCGTAGGTCCGTAGGGAACAACCTAGTGAGCAACACTTATCGTTTCGCTATAACTTTCTGGTTCATTTTATGGCCTTTCATGGTCATGCAATACGAATTTGTAATTATGTCCAGTTTTTCGTATGTATTAGTATATGCTAATTGTATAGAATTTTTTTGATGGACTCTGATTGGTATAAAATTTCGTAGATCTATAAGAAATATTCTATTGATAAATACTCATTGCTTCGTCATAACTAACGTTGCTTTTTAGCATTTTGGATTTATTTTTTGGTATTTTGAGATCATGCAATATGAATTTGTGATTATATCCACTTTCTTATGTATTTGTGCATGCTAATTTTATATAATAATAAAAGAATTAACTCCGATAGGTCTGAAATTTTATAGATCCATAGGAAACGACCTAATGACCGATGCTCATTGGTTCATCATAATTTTTGGGTTTATTTTATGTCGTTTTATGATCATGTAATACGAATTTGTGATTATATTCACTTTTTTGTGTGTACTAGTACATACTAATTTTGTAGAATTTTTTTGACGGACTTCGATCGGTCTGAAATTTCATAGGTCCATAGGAAGTAGCCTAGTAACCAATACTCATTGCTTCACCATAACTTTTGAGTTCATTTTATGACGTTCCAAAATCATGCAACACGAAATTTATATTTATATCTTCTTTTTCATGTGTATTAGTATATGTTAGTTTTATAATAAAAAATTAACGAACTCCGATTGGTCTGAAATTTTTTAGATCCATAGAAAGCGGTCTAGTGACCAATACTCATTGCTTCGCCATGACTTTCAAGTTTATTTTATGGTGTTTCGGAGTCATGCAACACGAATATATAATTATATCTACTTTTTCATGTGTATTACTACATGCTTATTTTATAAAAAAAATTGAACGGATTACGGTTGACCTGAAATTTTATAGGTCCATAGGAAACGACCTACTGATCAAATTGACACGACTTTCCAGTGCATTTTATGGCATTTTGAGATCATGCAATATGAATTTGTAATTACATCCATTTTTTCATATGTATTAGTATATGCCAATATTGTAGAATTTTTTTACGGACTTTTATTGGTAAGAAATTTCGTAGGTCCATGGAAAATGTCCTATTGACTAACAGTCATTGTTTCGCCATGACTGACGTCCTAAACTTTATTCCCGCCGTTATAATTTATCTATAGTATCTTATTGGATATGAAGTTTTAAAAAAATTAAAATTTATAATTCGAAACAAATCATAAGCATTTGTACAACTATAAATCATCTCATTTTAGTAAAGTAAAAACTCTAAATTTAATATATATGACGTGATGATATTAACAACTTAAAATATCACAAAATGTAAAACGAAGTTCCCAAGAATTTGTTCTATCACTAGTAACCACAAAATGAAAAGCAAGAAGAGGATATATTCAAATGTAATGATAAGAACTTTGAAATTGACATTCCCAAAGTTCTTATCCTTTTTAAAAGAAATTGAACTAACAATCAACTAACATTATCAACAAAATACTAGTTCTTGTTTGAGATTACCCATATCATATGTTAAACTTATAAATGTGATAATAAACTTGATTAAGATGAGATATGATATAAATTAATGATTTAATACGACCCTTAAAAAAAGAAGTGAGAGCCAGCCCCAGTTCAGATACCATTATTTTTCACTTTATTCAGTTGTTTTAATAGCTGCAAATGTTGTACCTCGTCAATAGGGCTAGAAGAACCCCTAGAGTCGTTTGATTGGCAAACAAATTAACTCAGGATTAATTATTTCGAGATTAGTTATTTTCGGATTGCTATCTCACTCTTCCATAGGAATAAAAATAACACTACAAGTTCGGTATGATTAATCCTGGGATTAGATATTGAGATTTTATCTCAATCAAACGTGGGATAAACGTATCTCAAATATGATCTCGAGATTAATTATCTCTTATCCCTCGTACCAAACGAGCCCTAAACGACATCAAGGACTATTATGTCATGACAGAAGCGCATCGTGTTGCGGAAGCCAAATGTATATAGTGTGAATGGGTCATAACTACTATACCAAAAAATTATGGCAGCCACCAAATAATAAATAAGACAATAAAACAACAATAAAAAGAACACCAGAATTTACGAGGTTCGGCTAATTTTGCCTACTCCTCGGACACAACAAATATTTTATTCCACTCCCAAAACACAAGTGAAATAATACTAAAGAGAGAAGATACAAATGCCTTAAGAAGATAAGAAGGCAAATGAGAGGTGTGTGTAAATCCTAAACATTAGGCCTTCTTTTATAGGGGAAAAATCTCCCCAACTATTCTTCCCAACCGATGTGGGACTGCTGGGATTTTTGACATTTCAACAAATCTCCATCTTGGCAAAAATTCTGCATCTTCAATTTTCTCTCTATAACAAATTTTGATTGTGTCTTCATCTTCAATCTTCAGTGTTCAACAATGTTGATCAAATCCAAACAATGTTGAAACTTAACCGCAGTCACCACCTTTGTCAGCATATCAGCAGGATTGTCCGTAGTATGAATTTTCTTCACTGTGACTCCACCTTCTTCTATGATTTCTCGTACGAAATGATACCAAACATCGATATGCTTCATCCTTGCATGATAAACTTGGTTATTTGTTAACTGAATAACACTTTGACTATCACAAAAAATTGTGATACTTTTTTGTTCAACACCAAGCTCTTTTAGCAACCCTAGAAGCCAAATTGCCTCTTTCACAGCCTCTGTAATAGCCATGTACTCTGCCTCTGTTGTAGATAAAAAAAATGTTGACTGCAAAGTAGACTTTCAACTAACTGGTGCCTTTACAAAAGTAAACACATAACCAGTAGTTGATCTTCGTTTGTCCAGATCACCCGCAAAATCTGAGTCACAATATCCAACTACAGACTGATTGTCTTCCTGCTCAAAAACTAACCCAACATCTACA